>OW028586.1:1375000-1385000 GCA_932294295.1 Alitta virens
AGAGAGAGAGAGAGAGAGAGAGAGAGAGAGAGAGAGAGAGAGAGAGGAGGAGTCCGCCCATGTTACACCCAAATATATAATACCATGGAATTCCAAACCAATTAAAACGTTTTCTGACTTTTATCATTTGTTACTCTACAAATTTTCTTGTGTTTATTTTGGTTAATTTTCTTCGTGTATATGCAGGAAATAAATGATAGATCTTTATTACAATAATATATTGGAACCACTGTATTTTTAATTAGATATATATATTGTTAATCGATCGATTGCTTTATTGACCTCTGAAGTAATACCATAGATCTATACTGGCACACAAAGATGTCTTCCCATATGGTATTAGCAAAGAAATAGTCCAATACCAGCGAAGAGCATTTATGGCTTGAGCTATCAGCTTTATGGCATGGGGACGCCCTCTAGGGAGGAAAACTTCAACTACACATCTACTTGTTGCGCCAATTATTCAGCAGAAAGGCCAGGGGGAGGGGGGTGGTCCCTTCATATAACCCCACTCCCCCTTCATATAAGGCTTTAAGGGAGGCTATAGCTGACACGACTGTCTTATAGGAGCAGAAGACATTATGATATTGATTCACAGAGCAGTTGGTCAGCCTGAATTGCCCAGTGTTGCAATTTGCAAGGATCTGTGAGAAATGGGCAAAATGAATGACTCGACCATTGGGATGGATTCTGCAATAGTGTGGACTCCCAGCCATCATCATATCATCATTTATCCTATGTTGAAATTGTCTCCTAACTGCTTTACTTTGGTAAAAGCGGAAACCGAATGAACCAAGATATCTGTAAATCTGAACACATATCATTGGTAAATGTTTATATATATCTTCGAGATGTCAGTCGGCCATTTGGGCTGATTTTCTGTTGTAATTGTACATCATGTGGTGAATAAACTTGAACTGAAACATTTTGATTCCCGAAAGATTTGCCGTTCATAATAGGTGTGTTTTTGTTTGTCTTATGCATGCCTGTCTATCCGTCATATAATCTGTATGTCCATCTAAGATTCTTCTCCAAACAGTATATATTCACCACAAAGTTTTTTTATTTAAAGTAAAATGCTTGAAACCTTTCATTTCTGCTTGTATTCTCCTCAATTTTGTATGCAGCAAATTAAGTAAGAATTTAATCACGTTCTGCTGGTTTTCAAGGACTGGTGTCATTGTCTGGATTACGACTTGAACGCAAGGATTAATTTCGACAAATAACGTCAGTAGATTGTAAGGAAATCAGTTCAATTGTACACAGATAGTGGTAATCACACGAGCACTGGGACTAATTAAAGACACTGAGACGAACAATGGAGGATTGTAGCTTCAATTTCCTGGAAGAAATTCACAAAGCGGATAGCGCAAAATCCAAAGTTGGTCGTAAAAGAAGGAAATACTTTCATTCCGTTATATCGCACCTAATTCTTTGAGCCAGAATTAGAGAAAATAAGCTTTGGCAGCCGCTGAAGTGTTCTATCATCTCAGCAAGAAATGACGCTCGGCACTGCGCTGTCTTTTCATTATGTTGTATTTTCTCATGTTTTCCGAGATCTACGTGAACAATTGCAGCTCTGTCCGTGGCTATGCGTATGAAATTGGCTCAACACTAGAAGACAAGAAGATACACAAAAATGTAGATGTGTCAGTCTCGGTGCATAGTGCTCTATTATGTTGCTAAGGAACCAGGGCAAACAACGGAGAATTCTTATTTGTTACGCACTGAATACACATACTGCCATAAAGAAATGTTGTTTTCAGCTGCGGAATTGATTTTTCCTAATATTAGCAACCTTTTGCTTTTTGAAACAAATATAAGCTGTAAAAGGTTTCTGTTTGTACATTGATTTCTGCATTAAACTCTGTCGAGTTTAACATACGAGTAAATATTCAAGATGGAGGTAAAATCAAGTTTTGCTAGAGAGGTGCAATGGCCTAGTGGTCAAAGTGCTTACTTGCAAAACACAAGGTTGTAGGTTCACGCCCCAGCCATGGCATGGATGAACTGAGCAGATCCTCCGTAACTCTTTGCTCCACTCCACCTAGGTGAAAATGGGAACCTGGGTACAGGCAGAGATGGCAATTGTGAGTGCTTGACCCATGAAGCGCCGTAATTGGCTGCATGCTGGGTGTGTGCTCCCCAGGGAGTTGAAAAAGGCTCAAGCTTGAACAGACCTGCCAAGGATGTAATTGTCATGGTCGGTTGAGCTCATCCACGAGGATAACAGACTCTAAAACCCAGAAATATACATTTGATTTACATTTATATTTTCTAATTGCTTCAATTATTCAACAAAAATTCCGGCATTTAAAATTACATTATTGTAAGAAAAGTCAAATGTCCCACATCATAATTCATTGCATAATGATTTCAAATGTAAAGTACGAGACTATGTACAATTATTATAAATTTTATTTACCACAAATACACCAGGGGAGATTTAATGATGCTATGGTACTGAATGATCCATGAGCTTATTGTGACTAAACATTTAATACATACATTTATAACGTTTAATCTGACAAAAGGGCCCTGTTACTTAACCGTGCATAGAAACAGCACGCTCCTATACTGAGCTCAAAACTAGAAAGTAGTGCGCATGCGCGGAGAAGCGGGGATACCCCAGGAAGAGTCTTAAAGGTGACATGGGAACCAGCAGGTGGCGGGGACTGATCATTATTTCACCAGCCTCTTACAGCCTCTTAATCCCATGCTACATTTTACTATAGCCAGCCTTTGGTTTGCATAGGAGCTGGGCATTTTGGGACTAAAAGAAAACAAACAAGGCTCATGGGCTTTAAATAGTAGCAGGGACCCTGTAAAGTGTACAGTGTAAAAATATGCTGTGCGACGATTGCAGATATATAAGCGTGTATACTGAATGAATGAGAATAAAGAATGTAAAATAATCTAGAGTCTGTTATCCTCGTGGATGAGCTATAACGACTGCACCCTTGGCTGGCCTGTTCAAGCTTGAGCCTTTCTAAACTCCCTGGGGAGCATACACCCAGCATGCAGCTTCATGGGTCAAGCGCTCACAATTGCCATCTCTACCTGTAGCCAATTTCCCATTCACACCTGGGTGGAGTGGAGCAAAGAGTTACGGAGGATCTGCTCAGTCCCTCCATGCCATGGCTGGGGCGTTAACCTACAACCTTGCGCCTTGCAGGCGAGCACCTTGACCACTAGGTCACGGAACCTCTTATAATGAGAGAATGAATGGAATAAATGAACTGAATTGAATTGAATTAAAAAATTGAATTGAAAATTGAATTGAAAATTGAATTGAAAATTGAATTGAAAATTGAATTGAAAATTGAATTGAAAATTGAATTGAAAATTGAATTGAATATACAGCACAACTTGCTTCTTATGCCCTGTCTTTTACAAGGTAGCCTTAGCTAGACTTAGCTACACTTAGCTACACTTAGCTAAACTTAGCTACACCACAAATTCTAAACCCTGCTACCAGAGTTATCTTCAATTTTGTAGCAGTAAATGTCTACAAGAAGTCAACATATATTTCAATATTTGACACTTAGCAGCAAAAAATGAACAGAAATGTTAGCAACCAGGCGAAACATGTCTTTCTGGCAGGTAAAAACATTTGTTGAACAACTAACTTCAATTTTGCTATATTCTCCATTGTGATTTCTGCTGCTTCTCTGCGGCCATAACAATGGCAAAAATGATAAGAAGATGGCAAAAAAAGTATCATTGGAAAGATATGAAACTTTAAGTTAATGACGAAATATGACCAAAAATGGATTGGACATTATTTATGGCAATTACTTATAAATTAACCCATTATAAGTATTGTCAATTTTGAGGCATATCATGACAGATATTTAATTGCAGAAGTTTTAATAACAGTGTTCATGATAACGTGTAAAGCACCAGCTTGCAGATGCTTCACTGCAGGTTGACACTTCTCTCATATTGCACAATTTCTGCACTACACTTAAATTATATAACGAAGGGGCGGGGGCCTAGCTCAGAGGTAGCGCTCTGGGCTTCCAACCGCTGGGTCCCGGGTTTCGATTCCCGGTCGTGCCTAAGTTGGATGGCTGTTTCATCCTTCGTCTCATTGCCATGGTCCCTGCTTGTCCTAATTAGCCCATCAGGTACAGAAATAAAGGACGTAAAGCCCTAATCGCACACACACACATTATGTAATGAAAACTTGTGGTAATACTGTAACCTAAGGCAAAGCAATGACACTTTTCTTCAGTTCCTCTTTTCAAAGTTACACAAATTGCATGTCTACTACACTAGGAGTATTTGAGGTGACCCAAACACCACATAAATAAAGCAACCACACCAGCTTAATTCCTTTTACCCCCCCCCCCCCCCCTTGCATCATCACTAAAGGAATGCGTTTCGCTTTGACATTTACACATTACACATTAAAGTGAGGTGTCCTTTCTTTGTAGAAGGCAAGCTGAATGTCTCTGTGTCTATTGTGTCACTTTGTTTCAGGGTGAAACGGATCAAAGCGATATGCCATGCTGTCTTTGATGTGTCAACATCAGTGTGTTGTATCGATGATGGCGGGTGTTGCAACGGAGTATGTTAAGTGCCTAAGTGCCTAAGTGCATAAGTGCCATGGCTACACAAGTGGAGGCACTTTGATTGAAAGGTGTATCCAGGAGGTACAAATGTCAGCTAACAACACACCAAAAATATAATAACAAGGGGGGGGGGGGGCATATATGATGAATGACAAGGGGGGGGGCATATATGACATAAGATAGACCAGGAATAATATGTTGGATGGACATGTAAGATACTTTTGAAAGGTACTAATTCTTTTCAGTGCAAAATTGCACTAATTTTTATATATATAATATGACAAAGACTATATTAGCCCCATGGGGAAGGTCAGTTACAAAAAGAGGCAAGGAGCCCTCTTAGACAATTACTGTAGTTTCTGAGGGGCCACCTCATAATTTCGACATATTATTATGGAAAATTACAAGGTGGCCCCCTCAGAACACTCCAGCAAAGGCTCCAGCGAATAAGTCGAGATGAGCTTTAGAACTAGCCAATCAGCAGAGACCCACACGTTATATTTAAATTAGTTGACCCCGCCGTGACATGGCCTGACCACTCAAAAAGGGTAAATTCCGTTGCAGTGGATACAACCACCATCAACCACGAGGGTTTTGTTTACGAGAAATTGTGTTTATACATCAATATGAGTCAATATCATATACTGTGAACGGAGTAGAAACCCATCTAATTGTTTCTCTTAGTTTGACAGCTCTGACCACGTGAGCTACATGAATAAATTATGATAATACCCCAACTTTGCGAGATTTGCCTGGGGTACATTTCCTGGGTGCCTCAGAAGCGACATATATATTATAAGGTCTTAGAAGGGTCTCCTTGTCTCTGATACTGCGGCTGGGTGGCCTAATGGTTAAAGCTGCACTGTCTGTCAAATTTGTAATTTTGTAAGAATCAATCAAATAGTTCATAAATAACCTTTTTTAATTAAGGCACACTAAATTTGTGTGATTTAATGATTTTATCACTGAAACATTAATTATACATTGAGAGGAAATCCAGACCAAAACATTGGAAACACAATGGAAATGACATCATCACCATTGTTCAGTATTGTGACGTCATCACTTGGTTTGTTTACATATTGAGTTTTTGATGGCATGAATAACTAATATTTATATTATTTATTGTAAATTAAAACTGAATTGTTGTGCAAAAGTGGGTATGTGATGGTGAAAAATATCATGAGACAAGAAGGCAGTGTTGATTAATATCATTTTATCTTTAAGACATGCATCCATTCAACATTGGCCAGCACTGCTGAAAATCAAGGGTTCAAATTCGGGCCCGGGCACTCTTTAGGAGCTACATCCCATGAGACGTTAAATTGGAGGTGCGTTGTACTGAGTGCCTATGCTGAGGCAAAAGACCCCACCCATGGGGTAAATGTGCAACATGGTGCATACTCCAAATCGTATCATCTCATTATTACGCCTGCCTCTTATCTGACAGCTTGTCATATATGAGACATATTCATAGTGACATTCAAATTGATAAATAAATATTATCATCTTCTGCATTGATATTTATCTACAGCAGTATACAGTACTGTGCAAAAGTATTGAGCCATCCTCAAATTGATGCTACAGCAAGGAAATGCATTTTATACATTATTGTGTTGCCTGCAGGGTTGAACATACTTACCCTGAATGAATTACAGAAAATAGGAAAACAATAATAGAGAAGAAATTTTGTTTCATCTGGTTCATTTCTGTTATTTGGTATGGTCCCCATTTTACAGATAAAACTGCATGAACTGGCTCTTAGAGGCTACATGCCCAGTAATTTGACTGCAATTCTGTACTAACATCATTAAAAGGTTCCTTAAACACAAATACAAGTTGTCAAACTTTTATCACAAGCATAGTGCAGGATCGCTTGTTTAGATGAAGGTCTGCATATAAACAAATAACACATAATGCTTTAGGGTGGCCCAAGACTTTTACACAGTACTGTATGTTGCAAAACCGAAACCACTGCTGCTTTGCAATAATACTAATTTATTTATATATTTCTATTTGCTTTTATATAATCAGACATTACGCAAATGCTATGACGTTCAAGTATCCCTTTATCGCAACAACCAGCCATGCTGGCTAACTAGGATACATCAGGTTACAGATAGCTTAAATATTAATGATGATGAAATCCCAGCTTCAATTATCACTAAGTTGTATGAACAGGCACAAAGCAAGATGTTAACGGATATTGATGACAATGTAAAAAATTCTAAGCTTAGAACTTACAAACTCTTTGAGAAGGAACTGTGTCTAGAATCTTCTAAAAACTCAGAAATGATTCATGTAAATACCCACTCCTGCTGCTTATTTGTATTCAGTATTAATCTTCTATGGTGCATTGATTCCTGCTAATTGCCCTGATGGTGCCTTGTTTTATTCATATGCTTAATATAGTTGTACATAATTATCATATAGATGTTTTTAATATGTAACTAAATTATGTTCATGTAGATTGTTGTTTTATTTTACTTAATCATTATATATATATGTATATTTTTCTTTCTATCCTTGTTTTTATTTTTTTATGACACATGTTTCTTTTTGATGCCCTGTGGTCAATAAAATTATATATATATATATATATATATATATATATATATATTAATCTAATCTGTTTTATATTTTTTTCACTCCTCATCTGTACATATTTCATTTTTGATATTGTTTAATTCTAGTCGAGCAAACTTTTCAGCTTACGTCATCTGTGCTTACATGCGACTTTTAAATAAACTATATCTTATCTTTTTTTATAGACTAAATTGCACAAATCACGATATCACCAACTTCAAAAACTTCAAAACAGATAATTTAGACATGTCTCGTGTAAACAAACTTTGGTCTTGTTAAGCCAGCGATGCAGAAGTCATTTACTATATATAGGCATCACACGTGACTTTAGACAGCCAATCAGAGGGCGAGGAAGAGTCACGTGATTACAGGTGTGGTGGAGTTACATCCGGGAACTTTGAAGTGTGTCTGTGTGTCGCTAAGTGCCCTCCACCAAATACTGTAATGATGGCGTCGTGTTGGGTGCCATGGCAACAACATATATATGTTCCTCATTGTATGCTTTCATCTTTCTTTTTGTTTTTTTATCTTATTGGTTTTTTTTTTTTTTGGTGTTTTTTTTTTAATTAAAGGTACAGGTCTTTGCTGCTGTCACCTCATGTTTAACTATGTATACATAAAATGCATTTGTACTTCAGAGTTACTTTATTTTCAGAATCATTGTCAAAATATATGCAGCAAATTTTGTGATCACACACAATTATTGATAACTCATAATTGATGATAAACTGTTTTGTAGATAACATACATACAGTCAGACATACAGTTAGACAGACAGTCAGACATACACAAAGACAGACAGTCAGACATACACTCAGCACGACAGACAGACAGACAAACAGACATCCAACTAGACAGCTAGACAGCTAGACAGCTAGACAGCTAGACAGCTAGACAGATGGTTAGACAGATGGAGAGACTGCTAGACAGATGGCTAGACAGATGGCTAGACATACAGCTAGAAGTACAGCTAGACAGCTAGACAGACTGCCAGACAGACAGCTAGACAGATGGCTAGACAGATAGTGAGACAGATGGCTAGACAGACAGACAGTAGACAGACAGACAGACAAATAACTTTTATTTACCTATTTTATTTATCACGCAGTAACATACTTCAGTATTTCACTATCTCAGAAGAAGCCGTTGTAGTGTTTAACTATTAACGTTAATAAATATTTTGATCATCTTATATTACATGAATAATACCTGGACCTAAAAAGCAGTATATTACATTTTTTAGATCTTCAATACATAAATTGACAGTTAAAGAATGTACACGTAGGAATTTAATAACCATATCTGTCTATGCCGCATCCAGTTATATTGAAAGTCCATTTGCTTATGATTAATCATGACTAGAAAGCCCTCTTGTAATATCTGCCTGTCTGTCTGTCCGTCGGTCTGTCGGTCTGTCGGTATATCCGGTAGATCTCTCTTAGATCCGAGTACCCCGTAGACACTTCAAGCTTATGAGCCTTGTCACCGGTCACCGCTAGATGTCACTTCATACCTTGACCCACGTGACCCTAATCCAAGATGGCCAACCGGAAATAATGCCATCACGTGACCCGAACGAGGTCAGGAACCCGGAAGCGATTAGATCAGGCGCGTGAGACGCTGTGTATTATTGCACGGGGCCAACAGCAATCGAGGCCTTATCAATAATGCCCTTTCGCCATACCATAATGCCCTTTCTGCCATGGAATAATGCCCTATCTGCAATAGACCTGTCAAGTACATGTAATCAATGGTGCTAGCAATGTGTGGTCTTAGTGCAGCTCCCATCATGCATCAGCAATTGTCTTATCAGCTGTCCATTGTTGAGGCATTGTTGACAGGGGCGACGTGTTGCACTGGGCTAGAGTCTTTAGGTAAGGCTGGTTTACCGTGTCAACATTGGCTATAGTACATAAAGGTTAGGTCAGACTAATGTCTCAATGCTACTGGGTCTGAAGATTAATCATCTTATATGACCAGCTGCCAGAGGCAAACATAATGATGAGATGATAATATTGCGTGGAGTCCACAACATGTTACACATTTACCCCATGGGTGGGGTCTTTTACTTGCCTCAGCATAAACACCGAGTACAGCGCACCTCCAATTTGACATGACATCCAGCAGCTGGGATATAGCTCATGAAGAGGGCCTGGGCTGGGGATCGAACCCGGGTCCAGGGACCTTCAGCAGTGGTTGGCAGTGAAATTGGTGGATGCCTTAACCATTAGGCCACCAAGCTGAAGTCTTATAGATTTTAGCAGAGGCAATGCAGCCTTTATGCACGAGATCGAGTAAGCCCTAGTTAGTAAGTATGAACATTTGGTTTTGGCAATCACGTATGATGATGCTACACTGGGTGGGTGGTTGGATTCGGGCTTTATGTCCTGTATTTCTGCACATAATGGGCTGATTAGGACAGGCAGGGACCATGGCAATAAGATGAAGGATGAAACATCCTTCCAACTTAGGCCTGACTGGGAATTGATCCCGGGACCCAGTGATCGGAAGCTCAGAACGCTACCGCTGAGCTAGGCCCCCACCCCTCAACGATACTACTGGAAATAGTATTATCAACACTCATCCACTGTAATTTACCCCCTATTGCACCAACATCGCATGCCAAATTTGGGATGTCGCTGGGCTGACAAGGACCCGCTGTGCCAACTGTGAGCCCAACATCAACACAAAGTGGAATGTTTTAGGGTATAGCGTTAAGAATGGACTATCTCATATTGTGATCTGGCTATGTTATCAATTAAACTTCAGTTAAACTTTAATTTTCATACGAGCTGAGGGTTTCCGCATGTTGCTCTATATTTCTCTCATTGCCAAAG
>OW028586.1:1390000-1395000 GCA_932294295.1 Alitta virens
TATAATAATAATAACAATAACAATCATTTTATTCGCACAAAATTGTACAAGAAAAGTTACATGAAAAATTTGTAGTTTAAGTTAATATGTTGAAATTAAATAGATTAAAGATTATATATCGTCCATCGTAAAATTTGGCAAATGAAAAGAACCTTCTAAACATTTTGTTAGGTCTCTTATTTGCTGCGCTCTATTATTGTCAATAACTGATTTTGGTCTCTGACCTCTAAACTGCAATTTCCTTCTCAGATGACATTCAGGATATCGCCATTTCTTTGAAATTTCATGGAAATTTCCGTCTATAATGCCATGTTTAGCGACATTACATATCGAATTTTCATTGTCAGCAACAGACCAGTACAGCTTTAGAAGGTGGCCAAATGGTTAAGGCATTCTACAAGTCCATCCACTTTGGCCAGCTCTGCTGAAGGTCCCGTGTTCGATCCCCGGCCTGGGCACTCTTCATGAGCTACATCCAAGCTGCTGGATGTCAGTCGCATGAGACGTTAATTGAAGGTGTCTAGTACTCAGTGTCTATGCTGAGGCAAAAAAAAAGACCCCACCCATGGGGTAAATGTGTAACATTGTGTGGATTCTGCTTCTGGCAGCTGGTCACACAAGCTGATTAAACTTCAGACCCAGTAGCATTGAGACATGAAGTGCAGAACTTAGAGAGACCTTCCTTTAGCAGACATGTATTCATATTCATGTTTTAATTAATAACCTCATGCTATATTGAAATTACATTGTAGATGAACCCATGAAATGCTCGACTTTCATTTCAAACTCGTCAAACGGCGTCAACTAAAGAAAATGTTGGGAAGTGACTGCTTGGGAGCACATTAGAACAGGCCTACATAAATAAATGCTGTCATAATTAATGTAAAATAAAGATTTACATGGCACTAATGTGGCTAATTATATAAGCTGATCAACTATTATACAGTTAGTTTGACTTAAACAAGGTACAGTTAGTTTCATTAAAAACGGCCCGTCAAATTGAAACTAGACAAAGCTGTCATGGCTGGCAACTCAAAACCGGATCTAAAAGTACATATTTATGATATATTACATTAATTTCTTACATTTGCCAGTGTTTACTCTTTTCTGGTGATAAATGTCAGCCGACTATTAGCTATAGAAGTGGACAGAAGCAGCTGGCTTTAGCATGTTTAGATCACAGTCAGGTGAAGGTCGCTACAGCCGTCTAGAGTCAACTGGTTTTTTATTAAACTAACTGTAATTCGATGAAATTCTACATAATTGGAAGTATTAAACCATCACTAGGATATTCCATTATGAAAATATGTCTTTAAATTTATAATCTTTAACGTTCTCTTTAGCTGTCCTCCAGAATGTATATCAAAGTAGCTTCCTACACCCTGATTATGCAATATGCACGGTAGCGACACCTAACGTGTGGAGCAAGCAAACATCACGTGATTTGTGTGGACTCCTAAATGATTGGCCTACCGTGCAAAGCAGCTTAAACCCCCTCCCTAGCCAACTCTCCTCTACTCTCCTCTCTTAGAGGCTGAAAGCGGAAGCCCACGTGCGTGGAATAAGGTGCTCTCCACTGCAAGAGGCGAGAAAATTGTTTTCTCTCCACGTGTCACACGCAGTCTTACAGGAAATGGAAATTGTTGACTGTTTTGGAGTTTGTAATGCTGTAAATATTGTCCCCTATGCTTTGAAATCCCAGAGTGACTTCCTGTTAGAGGTCAAAGAGTTGTTTTGATTCACATAAAATTATCTCAACTACAAACTAAGCACATATGGCGAATCCCAATCTGCAAGTCTTTCTTACATATTTTCTTTTCTTCTTTCTAATCTCTTTCCTTCTTTTTCTCTTTCCTTCTTTTTCTCTTTCATCTTTCTGTCTTTCTTCTCCGCGTTTCTTTCCCCAGAGCAAGGGGACTTTCCCAGGTGTATCCCACTGATTGCATTTTTGATTAAAGGTGAAAAAAACCTATGTGGAAACAGTTTTATTTTCCTTTAAGATATCTTATATTTTTGGCCTTACATGCATTGCTTCTGAGGTATTTTACAAAGCAAAAAAAAAAAAATCGTTGTGGAAAATCACAACTTATGATTAATATAGATACTGTCTTAATATGTAATAGGGAATTAATTTATGACAAAAATACAACAATTTAGAATGCTTGATTGATTTAAATTAAAAGGAAAAATAAATGGTCTAGGGCCACCAATGTTGTGTTTTTGGTGATGGTATAACAGAGTCACTGAGCAGCCCAGAATTCAGCAAAACATAAGTCTTTCCTCTCCTCTTATTACTCATTTTGCTTTTCAGACATAACTAACCTAATCAATCAATACTATTTTCTCAGGGAAATAACAGAAATCAATTTGAACGATAAGATGTCAAACATACATTAAAATGCACTAAATATACTGCTGCTAGGATGTACTTTGCTTCAGCCAATCACAGTCAAGGGCGGGAACTGCTCAGGGTTCGATTCTCGGACTGATATTTATCATTTATTATTAGCCAATAGAATTGCTGTATTGTGTCTTAGCCACCTGGTGGAAATATACAGAACCTTCAGTGAAAATCCACTATTGTGAACTGAATTGCAATGGTAGGTACACAACAGATTATGAGAGTTTTTTTTTTATTGTGATATCTATATAGAGTTCTGATATTAGTACGTGATGCCGCAGCTAGGTGGCGTAGTGGTCAAGACTTACACCAGCTCCACTGAGAGTCTTGGGTTTGAATTTCAGCCAGGAAATTGTCATGGACTACTTCTCAAATGGTTTGCACCAGGTTCTATAATAATATTGCAACATGTGTGATGTTTCGTCGTCTCATCATTACGTTTTCCCCTGGTAGTTGGTCATATAAGCTGACTAAGCTTCAGTCAGACCCAGTAGAATTATGACAAAATAGTTATTAGTCTCAATACAATACAATTTACCTACATTGTTATATTGAATTGTCTAGTCTCAGGTTATCCCATAATTTAGTGAGGCATTTCTGGGTGGGGTGGAGACATTTGCAAGTAATAGAGGAATGATATTTTACAGCTAATTAATCCGACAAATTATGGACGATAATCGCGCCGTTTACGTGAGTAGAACGAGACCGGAAGTCGGCCATTTTGTGGCTGCAAAAGTGGAATGGCCAACGTCTTTATCGGAGGGGAGAGTTCTCCATAAAAGAAGGTAATTTCCGACCAAATATCCGGCCCACGTGCTGACCAAGTGAGATTCTCCAGAAATACACTCAGTCTTAGATAACAAGGACATTCTCTGCCCTTACGTATCAAAGTATCATTTGTACGGACAATGTGTAACTAAAGGACAAGAAATCATTGGGAGGCCATGTTAATTGAAGGCACCTCGAGTTTTTTTTCTCTGAATTGAAATAAATACCTTTGGTATGGAAAGTCAATCAAGTAACAACCATCAAAGGGCACTCACAAAAAAATTAATTATATGTTAGGTATATGAATAAATTTTAACGATATGATTAGGTGATAAGAGAATTATATTAACAAAAGACTTTAATCTCTTTTTAAATCGAATTTTTATTATATACATTCTTATTTCAATTGTACAGCGCTGCTGAAACTTATACTGTGATAAATGCTCTTTATAAATTAATAAATTATTAAATTATTATTATTATATTAATTAGAGACGGATTAATTAAGCTGTATGTAAACATTTGCTAGCTGTCATGCTTCTCAAAGCCTTCTAGTTCAACTTTGTTGCTATTTATACTATTTTATTTATTGTTTTATTTAAAATTTTATATATGTACTCTGCTTTTATTTGCCGTTTATTTATATTATAATTTTATTATAAGTATGCATTTTTCCCTGCTCAGGGAGTTCAAACAAATAAATAAATATAAATATGTATTTCAATAGCATCCAAAAATATCATCCGACTCAGGGTTTGATTCTCGGACTAAGCAGTCTGTTTTGGGTGATTAGATATATTTGTGGTATCGGCAAGACCGTTGAAATGGTCCTGGAGGCCCGAGCTAACAACAATTTACTTGCAGGAACAATCAATCCTAAAGAAACGTCGGAAAAAGTCGTGAAAGTACCAAAAAGTTAGTTAACAGTTGACTTGAGCAATGGTGAAACTCTGCTGCGCATGCGTGCACAACAGCGCCACCCAGTAATAATTATCAGCACTGACCGGTGTCGCCCTCTGGTGTTCCCTCTCCTACAAATGAATTTACATATACATTTTGATATGTCAGGCTTGACCTTGGATTTCAATATTTAAGGTGTGGACATTTCTAGCAGTAGCAGATATAATAATGCTTGAAATAAAATGTTACTTCGTGTAGAACTTGAATTGAAAGCAAAGGTGGCCTAAAAATTGATTTCACAGTATATTTGATGTAATATCATCCACAATCTGATATCAAATTGCCAGAAAACAAAAATGCCAGGTTGTCAAAATGTCCACTGGACGAAATGTCATGAGAGAAACGTATATAACTTTGATGTAGGATATGTCAAATCACCAAAAAGGAAATAAAAATAATAATAATAAATTTGCGATAAAAAAAGAGTACATAATATAACAAACCATTTAGTTTCTTGTGGGGAACATTTGCTAGATATTGATCATTCCAATGTTGGCTGTCAGCATTCATCAAGCAGATGCGGAGAATCGGGCGAAATAGTCTTGACGGTGAGCTGAAATTAAACAACAAGGATATGCAGTTGACCCTATTCTATTGAACTATTTGAGACTACATGGCCAATTGTGCCACGTGCGTTTTCCATGCGTTTATCTAAACGCATGTAAAACGCATGGTTTTTGCCTCATTATAATTAGCCAAAAACCATGCATTTTCCATGCGTTTATCATTCTCATGGAAAATGCACGTGGCACATTTGGCCATGTATAAAAAGTATTTGTCATGACTGAGTTTTGTTATATGTGGGTCTGTTGTACAAAGAAGGCTGTAGTTAGTCTCAAAATATGCTCCTAGCTACGAGTTTTCAAAATGT
>OW028586.1:1402500-1420000 GCA_932294295.1 Alitta virens
GCACTGGGCTTCCAACCACTGGATCTCGGGTTCAATTCCCGGTCGTGCCTAAGTTGGATGGCTGTTTCATCCATCATCTCATTGCCATGGTCCCTGCCTGTCCTAATTAGCCCAACTGGTGCAGAAATACAGGACATAAAGCCCTAATCCACCCACCACCACCACATCCATGCAGCTGGGATGTTGCTCATGAAGGTTGCATATTATCCATTACTACTGTATTTGACTGACGCTATTTGTTGATTGGGGACCTACCGCTGAGTCAAAAAGACCCAAAAATACAAATTGGGTGAGGTTAAGGAAATTGTAGTCTATGTTAGACATACACAACAAATTGAGTGGGTGATTTTTGAGGGAGAAGGGAAAACATGGGGTTGAACAAGGAACAGCAATCAGAGTCATCATGTCAGCTGTCAAAAGACTCTCCCCTCATCAGAAAATGCTCCCTCTCTCTCTCATCACAAATAGCAATGCTGTTGGTTGGTTGGTTGGTTGGTTGGTTGGTTGGTTGGTTGGTTGGCTGGTTGGCTGGTTGGTTGGTTGGTTGTTTGGTTGGTTGGTTGGTTGGTTGGTTGGTTGGTTAATTGGTTAATTATTTGGTTGGTTAACTCTAAACCAACAGACAAAACACCAAAACAGATTGACTGACTGACTGAGTGACTGACTGGCTGAGTGACTGAATGAATGACTGAGTGACTGAATGACTGACGTGCTGAGTGACTGACTGACTGACTGACTGACTGACTGATTCATTGATTGATTCTTAGATTAATTGATTAATTGATTCATTAATTGATTAATAATTTGATTGATTCATTGATTGATTCATTGATTCATTGATTGAGTGATTGACTGATTCATTGATTCATTAATTGATAATAATTTGATTAATAATTTGATTAATAATTTGATTGATTGAGCGATTGATTGATTCATTCATGGGATTGATTCATTCATGTGATTGATTCATTCATTCATTGCATAATGCTGTACTAGGGCAAAGAGTGAAAGGATGAGTCAGTCAGTCAGTCACCCAGTCAGTCAGTCACTCAGTCAGTCAGTCACTCAGTCAGTTAGTTATGTTTCCATCCATATAATCTTACCATTGGTTCACCTACATAAAGTCTATGACAGACTAATAAGTCAGAATTAAACATTGAACCGTGTAGCGTTCTATTTATTTATTTCCAGAACGTGCAGTGATTACTTCGTATAAACACCCCATAAATATGTAGAGTTTATCCAGATTCATAAGTACACATACTGAAATGTACTGACATAAAACTTGGCAAACGAAAAATAAACTAAAAACAAACGTTTAATGAGCTGCAAATGTTTGGTTTCGACACCAGATGTCGGTTTTTGCTTTTCATTTAAAATGTTTATTAGCTGGAAATAACATCGATTGTGGGAAAAATTTAACTACTATTTTTTGTTATTTTATATTTATTTTGGCAATATTATAAAAGCAGGAAAAGTTGCAAAAACGCAGGTATCTTATTAACGCATTATTCACAGTTATGCAGTTCTGCATTTTCCTGCTGGATAACAGGGCCCCCGTGCCACTCTTTCTGCCCTGTTGCTAACAGAAGAATCCGTTCCTAAGGAACGGAATCCGTTGCTAAGGAGGTCAATGAAGATCAAAAGAACCACTGAAGCGTGACTGATTTGTCAGGTGTGTCAAATATGAATTAATCAATATTTACCTTGTGAAAACTTCGTGTATTAAATGTTGTGTTTTTAGAGGATGCTACAATGTTGCTGATGTGATTTCAGGCAGTGTGGACACTGTCTGTCTGTCTGTCTAGCTGTCTGTGTGGCTGTCTGTCAGTCTGTCACAATGGCTGGCTGTCTGTTCGGTATTAGAGGTAGATATTGTAGTAGTAGTAGTAGCGGTAGTAGTAGTAGTAGTAGTAGTAGTAGTGGTAGTGGTAGTAGTAGTAGTAGTAGTAGTAGTAGTAGTAGTAGTAGTAGTAGTAGTAGTAGTAGTAGTAATAGGTAGCAGTAATAGTAGTAGCAGTAGTAGTAATGTGCATTTTGTAATTTATGAATCTTTATCTAAATGTGGGTGGGTGGAATAGGACTTTACGTCCTGTATTTCTGCAGCACCTGATGGGCTAATTAGGACAGACAGAGACCATGGCAATGAGATGATGGATGAAACAGCCATCCAACTTAGGCTCGACCAGGAATTGAACCCGAGACCCGGCGGTTGGAAACCAAGCGCGCTACCACTGAGCTAGGCCCCCACCCCTCTCTATCAAGACAATGTCATTCTAAAATAGATAGCTTTAGTGGTGAGATAGTGTAATATGAAAGGTGGGTTGGTCCAGCCTTTCCAAATTTTCTCTGAGAATGAAAACTTTAAAATGAATTTAAAACTCATGAAACCACATCCTACAGGAATATCCTCCACTGGCCAACATCTGTGGCTAGCGTCAAATACAGCTTGTTAAAAACTACATTTATAGCATTATGGTAGATTTGAATAGATTTAATGTAGCATGTACAGCCCTTGAGGCTGTGTGTAAAATGCTTTATTCTACCTTTGTTATATGCTCATTCAGTGCAATATGCTCTTTCAGCTCATGTTATATGCTCACTGGGCAACTGTTATATCCTCATTCACATGAGAATGCTAAATTTCTTGTTCAACGCTGGCTCAAACGTGATGACATTTTGATGTCTTGTTGAAGTCTTCCCCATTTTATTTGATGTCTTATTTGTAAGAAAGTGTGTTATTTCACTGCAATTTACATATTTTGACTTAAATTCATATTCGACAAACAAATATAACATATCAATCAAACAATTAGTCAATCAATTAATCAATCAATCAGTGGTTCAATCTATCTATCTATCTATCTATCTATCTGTCTATCTATCTATCTATCTGTCTATCTGTCTATCTATCTATGTACCTATCTATCTAACTAACTATCTATATTTGTGTCTATATGTCTATCTATCTCTCTCTCTATGTCTGTCTATCTATCTATCTATCTATCTATCTATCTATCTATCTATTAGGGACTCAATTGAAAATCTATTAATCACAAAATTATGTATATCAAGTTTCATTGAATATGAAAAATAAATATATAAAACTACTTCCGTCTATCCCAGGACCACCCCACCTCGTGGTTGACATTTATCCCGCTGGGGGGCGTCTATGAGGCCTGATATATGATTGGCCAATCACAGCAGGTGGTTGGGGGGTACCCCTCAAAGCATTTACACATGAGCTCTACACTCTTGCTGAATCCATTACGCTGTCAAAGTTCATAAGAAAATGGCAACATTTTGGTTTCCATGACAACTTCTAGCTGGGTGATGTCACTCGGGTATGTGTTATCAGTATTAGTAATATATCACCAGGAAATGTAATAGATTATTGCAATTCAGCGTGGAGAAATATATGCTTCATAGATATATGTCACTTTGGGTTACAGCCACTAGACTGCTGTTTGAGTATTATGAATCTTGAACTAGTGTTTATGTTATGTAAACACGAGTGTTTAGGAAATGACATAAACACGAGTGGAAACACTTTATCATTTTGTCATAACTGCATAATAATATTTTGCTTGTCAGGTTTTGATAATGATATTATGAATTTTATATCTTTTTTTTAATTATATCAGAATTTTTGGTTATTAGGAGAACGATATCCAAGCTAAAGAAACTATAATTTTAATTCAATTCATTTGATTTCTCAGGTCAATATACTATATCTTTATTAAATTCTGAAAATATTTTTTGGAGAATTGACACACGTTTTAAAACTGTGTAGTTGCATAATTATTCCTGCATTTTAAAGGATTTTCAATTGAAAAACAGTTGTGGATAATTGCAAAGAAAATATGTGAAAACTAGTTGCAGGATTTGTCTGGTTCTAACTATTGGATTACAAGCTATTTAACCAAGGAATGCTTTAAGGTAATTTTTAGATTTTCTGCTTAATTACCAATTCAGAACAGAGGAGATATTTTTTTCATATTTTAAAGTTTTTGTATATCTCACCTTTACCATCAATCATTCAATTTGTCACACCTTCGTCAGATGTAACCAAAACCAATCTTTTCTCGAAGTTTCTCACAAAGTTCCACTTTCCTGATGTTCCAAACTTGTGCTGAACATATGTAGGAGTTGATCTCATGCAGGAAACTAATAACTGAGTTTAGTGGGGCTAGACTATTATAAATCCTTTGGAAGTTAATCCATCATTTGAGATAGAAGCTTTTGATCACTAAACCAGAAAGCTCAGACAGGCCAAAAGTCCTACACATGGCCCACTGAGAATGTGAGGGCGATAATACAGGTAGATCTCAATATTACGGTACTTTTACAAGGTGTGTTTTTACAGTGAATGTTTTCCTGTAAGTAATGTCAAAATTGTATATTAGGAAAAATACAGATATCTCACTACTACTGCGGCCAGTTGTGGTACTGCTGTTGTATCTGTTCTAACCACAAGAAACATCAGCTGCATTAACCATAAGAAACCAGTAGGATCATTATTCACCATATGTGAAGTTTGAATGAACCACATCTCAGTCCCTGTCCCTTCTCATGGGATGTACTCATCATCTCATCCATTACTCTTAAGCGGATAAGCCACGACTGTAGCGGTTTCCTGTGGTTAAAGTAGCCAGTCCGTGTTGTGATGCCCGACTGTATAAATGCACTTTTCCTCGCTTGTCGGTCGCTTGATTGGTTGGTTGGTTTGGAAATTTATTCTTTCCACTAAATCTTAGTGATGTTCTGACTGAAGCAAAAACATTGGCTGCAGAGGTGCACTGTACTCAGTGAATTGCAGCAGCTATGTTGTGCTTTGTAAATCAGTTTGGTAATTAGACCAGACGTTACTTTGGCACAAGCTAGTGTGTAGTAAGTCAGAGAAAAGTCAAAATATTTCTTTGCCATTAATTTGAATATTTGATGGGTTTTTAATCATGTATATTATGTACTTCAGCTCTGAGTGATCAGTCATTTATCTCAGTGGCAAGTACCCAGAAGTCCACAGTCAATCACTCAATCAGTCAAACAACTAATCAATCAATATTTCAATCAAATATATAGTACTCGAACACTCGGTTAGTCAATTTGGCTTTTTTTTAAGAATAGTGGTTCAAGCAAGCGAGCAAAGATAGTCAAGCAAGTGAGAATAATCAAATAGCAAGCAAGCAAGAACAGTCAAATAAGCAATCAAGCAAGAATAGTCAAATATGCAAGCGGGCAAGAAACAATAGTCAAAAAAGCAAGCAGGCAAGAAACAATAGTCAAATAAGCAAGCAAGAATAGTCAAATAAGCAAGCAGGCAAGAAACAATAGTCAAATAAGCAAGCAGGCAAGAAACAATAGTCAAAAAGCAAGCAGGCAAGAAACAATAGTCAAATAAGCAAGCAATAGTCAAATAAGCAAGAAAAGGCAAGCAAGCTAGAATAGTCAAATAAGCAAAAAAGCAAGAAAAGTTTAAATAAGCAAGCAAGCAAGAATAGTCAAATAAGCAAGTGAGCAAGAATAGTCAAATAAGCAAGCAAGCAAGAATAGTCAAATAAGCAAGCAAGCAAGAATAGTCAAATAAGCAAGTGAGCAAGAATAGTCAAATAAGCAAGCAAGCAAGAATAGTCAAATAAACAAGCAAGGAACAATAGTCAAATAAGCAAGCAAGCAAGAATAGTCAAATAAGCAACGAGCAAGAAAAGTCAAATAAGCAAGCAAGCAAGAAAAGTCAAGTAAGCAAGCAAGCAAGTATAGTCAAATAAGCAAGCAAGCAAGAAAAGTCAAATAAGCAAGCAAGCAAGTATAGTCAAATAAGCAAGCAAGGAACAATAGTCAAATAAGCAAGCGAGCAAACCACGCTAAATCTGGAACTAGTCAAAACAAAAAATCAATCAATCAAACATCTAACTAAACACACACCACACAGTTTTTGTAGAGCAATCAATCAATCAATCAGTCAATCAATCAATCTTAACCATATATACTAGCAAACAGCACTAAAACACCTAACATTTACTACAATATATTCTGTTAGCGTCTAAATAACACAAGAGAAACAGCCCTAGGGCCAACAGATACACAGGCCCCTTAGACAAACAGGTATTCCGTAATCAACTGCTGGTTAGCAATGTCTCTGCATATTCTTAAACAAACTGCTAGGCCAGTTAATCTTATAGCAGTAGGCTGGATTTTTCTAGCTCCCCTGTCTACCTGTGTATCTGTCATTCCACTGGGTATATACCATATGTTGATTAAAAAGTATTTTATCGCTAATATATACATCTCCCCAGACTATTTGGCATCATAGATGTTGGCTAAATGTTTATTAAAAACAAAAAAGAGAATTTCCTGGCATTGAGGATATGCTTAGTGCACCTAAAGCCAGGCTCGCCTGTTAACATCGAGGGTGGGGGCCTAGCTCAGTGGTAGCGCGCTGGATTTCCGACCACTGGGTCGCGGGTTCGATTCCCGGTCGAGCCTAAGTTGGATGGCTGTTTCATCCTTCGTCTCATTGCCATGGTCCCTGCCTGTCCTACTTAGCCCAATAGGTGCAGAAATACAGGACGTAAAGCCCAACCCTGTATAGGGTTCAATTCCCAGTCGAGCCTAAATTGGGTGGCTGTTTCATCCCTCTCCTTATTAGCCCATCAGGTGCTGCAGAAATACAGGACGTAAAGCCCTAATCCACCCACCCACCACCATTAAAGATACTGCAGTATGTATTGGCATTTGTGATAAGTTAATTATGGAATTATTTATGTGATTTAGTTAGCATTTCTGCCAAAAATACCAAATTTATTTGGGAGGAATTTTTGATACTGAGGCCAACATGGCTACAGTAGTGAGGTATGAGGAATGTATATTTTCTTTGTTTATAGCTCATACAAGAAACAGCAAAAAAAATGTATAAATAACAAAGAAAGAAACATGGAATTTGCATTAGATTTTTGACATGCATTTACTACAGAAAGTTTCGGATATAAGCACTAAAAAAACTTGAATTGATAAATGTTTATTTTATGCATTATTTCCTCAAATAATACTTTTTTTATGAACATAAGTCACAATGGCAATATAACAATTATATTTTAATCTGTTGAATATTAAAGAGAAAAACTGGGCATAAAAAATTCAATTAAGTCGTGGCTTCTCTTAAACACACAAGTCAAAAACAGATTAAAAAAAATATTCTATTTTGTGTTTTTTTTTTATGGTTAATTTTCTTGTAGTGGATCCAAGAAGTCGTAAAACATTTCTGATAAGATCTTGAAAAATACATTAAAGTGAAAAAGTTTAATCATGATAAGTATAGGGGTGTGACAACGGTTAAGCGTGACTAAAAACTTGATGTGTAAATTTCTCGCTTAAAATCATTGTCTGATGCTACTGTTTTATTTACTTTTCCACTATTCATCATATGTGTCCATAATACAGTGAACCCTCGCTATATAGGACCACTTTTGAGAGTCTATGAAGTGGTCTTAATATCAAGATAATCAGAATTTATTTTTTCAAAATAGGGTTCGTAAATATATTTTGATTTTACAATCTGCCAATACATAAAATCTCCCCCATTTTACAATTATACCCTTGGCAGGCTAATCTTGAGTCTATCTCAACCCAGATAGCATTCCAAATCGGCCCGGCATCGTTTCCATATAGGCCACTGTCGGTACAACATCGTATTAACATCGCGCCGACGTTTAAAAGATTTGGAATACTATCTTGGAACTCTCTGTAAAGTATTCAGTGTAGACCATGGGGTTAACTGCAAGGGCTTAAGAGCTCACACCAGTGCCATGAATGTGGTTGCCCATTGCCAAGTACCCATAACACCTGGGTGGGGTGAGGCAGTGGTTGCAGGAGGATCTGCCCAACTCCTCCATGCCATGGTGGGGGTTCGAACCTGCTACCTCATGATTAGAGGTCAAACACCTTACCACTAGACGATATAGTATTCATTAATACAAAAGCTTTGAGATTTTATTATGACATTAATTAAATCATTACAGCAAAGAATATCACTCGCAATAGATATATACATACATACACTATATTATCATGTAACAAAACATTAACCCTGTGGGTGGGGTATTATACATGCCCCAACATAGACACAGAGTATGCCATTAAAGAGATCATATCTGTATAATAACCCTATTTCTAAACCCCTCCCCTTATTTTGGAATTTGAAAGAAGATCTTTCAGAGATAAAATGTAATCATGAAAACCTACCATAGCATGTTAAACCAGGCTGTCATAAAACACATTGTCAGTTTTAACTATTCAAAATCTTATCTTTTAGATCAAAATTGAAGCCACTTGATGTTATTATGCTCAGAGCTGTGACTTCACAGCATAAAAGTACAGTTCAGAAGTCATATAAGAAGTTAAGATATATAATAAAAGTATAAAATTGTGACTGAAAAAGTATAAAATTGTGACTGAAAAGTTATAAAATTGTAACTGAAAAAGTATAAAATTGTGACTGAAAAATTATTAAATTGCACCAGAAAAAGTTTCATACAAATCATTTCTGAAACTGCTTTGCAAAAGTACAGAATATCATAAAAATATTTACTTATAAAAACAAAACTCTTGAAAAGTCAATATTAAATATCAATACGATATACACAGGTAAAATTGAAACTCCTTGCAGTGACAATGGCCAGGTGAAATTAGCTACTCGAGTCAGTAATTATTTATTATAAAACTCCAGAAATCAAAATATTTATATTTCATAGTGTGACAATAAATTTCACTTTTTCGGGCTAGGAATGCTAGTTTTGCAATTACTTTCACTGAAGTAATATTTATTAAACATAAATAAATCACCTTTAACCAATCTAATAAGTTCTTCATATTTCAGTTAGATATATATAGAAGCTCAAAATAACTTTTTCAAAATGGCCTCTATTAATTTGTTCTTCACAATGACCCTCCAAAAAGATATTTTTCAATTCATAATGGATAGCTTGTGTTGTTAACTGTGAATAGATTTCACATATTGTGTCAATCTTACAAAGAATTTACTTAAATACAGTTAATAATTTGATCATATTTGTTTGAATATTGCTAGCAATACAATTATCTTTCCAGGGCCAACACTGTAACTTTGTGATGTAATGAGCTAAAAATATCCTGGCAATCATAAATTATGATAATTTTTTTTATTTATACATTACTGCAAAGATTGGAGAGACTATCAAAATCTGTGGAAATTTTAAACCGATAGATAGATAGATAGATGGACAGATAGACCGATAGTAGACAGATAGAAAGATAGATGGATAGATGGATAGATAGATAGATGGACAGATAGATAGATAGATAGATAGATAGATGGATAGATAGATAGATGGACAGATAGATGGATAATAGACAGATAGATAGATAATAGACAGATAGATAGATAGATAGATAGATAGATAGATAATAGACAGATAGATAGATAGATAGACAGATAGACAGATTACAGTATGATTAAGTTATACTGAGATGAAAATATCACAAGTTAAAAATAAAATAAAAAAATGAAATGAAAATGCACAATATTTAGCTATGGTGTATATTATCATCTGGGAGACTGGCTCATTCTTACGACAAACCCCCAAAAGTGAAATGCACCCCACTATATATAATTAAGAAGTATTGATCAATGAGAGTATATTAGATTGTCTGGCTGGTAAATTATTGAATTCTCTGAAATATGAAATATTATCCCATTGAATTAGATCCATATTTTCTAATAACTGCTCCAAGTGATTTTACAAGTGAATTATTTTGTTATTATTGACTCAGGGGTGGTTAACTTTGAGGTATGTTGGACTTTATGTATGGTACCATCTCATCATTATGTCGCCTATTGATCAACTATCCTTAATAAACTGAAGCATTCGAATGTTAGTTATGTAGAAGGTGAGAATGAGGCTTGTCTCAGAGCTAATGATAAGTGTTTCAAATCCATGACCCAACGAATCTCAAAAAACCAAGATTACATTAGATTTACCAATTCAAATAGGTATTTTCATTCTGCAATATGCGAAGTTGAGGATGTTAATTCAGGACCAACACTTCTATTACGATTTTCTCTGTAAATATAAACCCAAGAGATAAGTTTCAAATGCTTCAGATGGATACCGATAGCAATTACTTTTCAATAGCTGGAGAAACATTACAAGATGTGATTATACCCGAACTCTGAGATGAATATACTCATAAGTTAAATGGGTATTGTTCGGTTAAAGATATTTACCCTGACACACACTGGTTTCCAAGAATGTGTTGTTCAGAACACATGAAATATGACAATCGTTGTCCTGGACTATTTAAACTCGAATACGAAGGTGAGATATTATATTTTTACCCTAAAAGGGAAGTATTACCTGATGGTGTCTCAACAAAACCCATAGATATAATATTAGAACCGATACGAACGAAGTATTTCAGGTAAAAAAATTTATTATAAATATAAAATAAAATAAAAACACAAATTTTCACAATATAAATAAAAAAAATTAACAATATTTATAACGTAGACCTGGGAAGTGAGCGATGGTTCTGGGGTTTCGAGGGGTTCCGGGAGTCCTGGGTGAACAGGCAAACTCCATTGGTGTGGGTTGGATGGTGAGACTGAGAGGGATGGAACTGTGAATACTGGGGTATTACCTCTCACAGACTCATCTCTCATAAAGCCAACTTCCAGGTCTTGGTTTCTAGAAAGAAAAAGGATGATTTTTTAGATATTTCTCTATATAAGTGAGCAATAGTTATAAAAGTAATATAAATACACTCAGAATTAACCAGAATACTTGTGAAAATAAACTTACTGCTCCGTTTCCATCTCTACATTTCTCGCAGATAATTTCTCAGCACCAGAGTGACCAATCTTTTTGGTTCTCTCTGCACCCTAAAATTTAGAAAAAATACTGTTAATGATCATTATAAAGCTGTAAATTTATATCACTGATAAGAGTTAAATTATTGTTTAAATCTCACTAATTCATTATAATATAACTATTTATTCATATATAAATTCGTACAGCAGATGATACAAGAGGTTAATTATTGTTTAAATTCGACTTACGAATAATTGAATGCCTAATATCAGCATGATCCCTGCAAACATCGAATAGATCTAGTATAAAATTTTAGCATCATTTGCTGGACAGTTGCAAGTGCAATTCATCTTGATCTCGGAGTGTGTTTATGTAACTGTGTATTGCTGTCTGTGAAGATTGTGATGCTTTTTTTAGAAAAAATTCTGGACCTTATGTACCATTTCCAGGTGACGCTACTCAACTTCAAAGTTTATTGTTTAAAGTAGACTTAACTGATACCACGATAGAACTATTGTTCCATACCAATTAACTCCAGGGTTACATTTCAGAAGCTACGAAAGTTGGTTTAGGGTAAATTGAAATGAAACCACGACCAGGCGGGTTAACAGAAACCCTGACAGGGGGAAAACCCCAGAAGCCACGATTTTGCTAATTTTCTTTGGGTGAAGGCACACAATGTTAGTGTGACAGACAAATAAATTATGCATGTAAATATTTCACCTTGTTAATTTTATCTTATCTTATCTTATCTTATCTTATCTTATCTTATCTTATCTCATCTTATCTCATCTTATCTTATCTTATCTTATCTTATCTTATCTTATCTTATCTTTATCTTTATCTTTATCTTTATCCTTATCTTATCTTATCTTAATCCTTATCTTATCTCATCTTAATCCTTATCTTATCTTAATATTTATCTTATCTTAATATTTATCTTATCTTATCTTAATCATCTTAATCCTTATCTTATCTTATCTTAATCCTTATCTTATCTTAATCCTTATCTTATCTTAATATTTATCTTATCTTATCTTATCTTATCTTAATCCTTATCTTATCTTATCTTAATCCTTATCTTAATCCTTATCTTAATCCTTATCTTATCTAATCTTAATCCTTATCTTATCTTAATATTTATCTTATCTTATCTTATCTTAATCCTTATCTTATCTTATCTTATCTTATCTTAATCCGTATCTTAATCCTTATCTTAATCCTTATCTTATCTTATCTTATCTTATCTTAATCCTTATCTTATCTTATCTTATCTTATCTTATCTTATCTTATCTTATCTTATCTTATCTTATCTTATCTTATCTTATCTTAACAATAACAATGAATTACTGTAATGTACAGATTTTGTGTATTAGATGCACAACAAAAAGGAACAATATATATATATATATATAAATAAATAAATAATTCATCTCCAGCAGGATACTTTGGTCAATTTGGTGCCATCTGTACTTGGGACATTCTTCTGAGAAGTTGGCTAATTGTCAACACTTCCTGCTCATAGTCATCCCACAACTGCATCAAAACGAGTCCACAACTATATATGATTTTATTATTCAAACTATTCACTGTTATAGTTTTATTACTTATTATGAATTTTAATTTTATATGTATAAACTATATTAATATTAGAAGTCACATTTCGCATCCCAACTTTCTGCACTTTTTTTCTCAGTTTCACCTTCTCTCTCATGCAATCTTTGTGTAGTCCAAAGTGGAATATGGATGCGAATTCAGCCTCTTTATACTTAGAAATATAAACTAAATTGCAATAAAATTCCAGAGAGTGATCATATTGCACATTTATTTAAACACAAAACCGTTATATTAATCGCAGTCAGGAGGTTTTTTTAAATATTTATTCCCTTATTCCCTAATCCACCACAATTGGATATTTCCACCCCCTGTTATGTTCAATTGATGGGGATTATATTTCATTAATTAGCAGTTGATTATAGCCGGTCAGCAGGTTCATTGCCGGCCTCCGAAACGTCCGATTGGTGCGGTCAGCCTTAACTTTAATTAAAAGCACTAAAAAGAGGTCTTGCTCATCAAATATAATTTTAAACTACAGAGAGAACTTGTATGTAAAAGAAATTAAAGGAATTCATAACAAACTATTGCTTAAAATTACATAAAAAATCAAAAAATATAATTTCGGACACTTTCCGTACGTTTAGGTAATCGGACGTTTCGGTTTTCGGACGTTTCGACCTGATACCGTTGAAAAGATAGTCTCCTACAACAATTACTCATTTTTGGATGAATGGAGTGCCAGGATAGATAGATAGATAGATAGATAGTTAGATAGTTAGATAGGTAGATAGATAGACAGACAGACAGACAGACAGCTAGACAGATAGATAGATAGATAGATAGATGGATAGACAGACAGACAGCTAATCAGACAGACAGACAGACAGACAGACAGATAGATAGATAGATAGATAGATAGATAGATAGACAGACAGATAGATAGACAGATAGATAAATAGATTGATAGATGGATGGATAGATAGATAGATAGATAGATAGATAGATATATAGATGTATAGATAGATATGGAAAGTGCAGCCTTCGAAGGCACGGTCTTGTCACTGGCATGGATTGATTGATACAGTGAGAGAGAGAGAGGAGGAGTCCACCCATGTTACACATATACCTCAATGGGTGGGGTCTGTTACTGGTCTTAGCATAGACACAGAGTACAAGGAACCGCCAATTTAACGTCTCATCCGAACGACATACAGCTGAGATTGATATCCGCCAATTCCATATTTTCTAGCTCTGCTGAAGGTCCCAAGTTCGATCCCCAGCCCGGGCTGTGCAGTGAGCACTTTTCATGGGCTACATCCCAGCTGCTGGATGGCGTTCGGATGAGACATTTAATTTGAGGTGCTTTGTACTCGGTGTCTATGCAAAGGCAAGGAAAACCCCCCAAATGGGGTAAATGTGTAACATGGTGTAGACTACAAGCAGCCTTATCATCTCATCATTATTTCTGTCTCTGGTAGCTGGTCAGCTTCAGACCCAGTAGCATTGAGACATGGGACATAGATCATGGAGAGCATTCCAAATCGGACGAGCGCCATTTCTATGTTGACCGCCATCGGTACAACATCGTCTTGACATCACAACATCGCGCGGACATCTATTCGATTTGGAATGCTATCTGGGATTAATATAATACGGAACTGGTCTTAATGCGAAAGTAGTTTTAACGCGAGATCTTATTCTACAGGCAGAATAGTGGATTTTCATGGAAGGTTCGCTTTATTACCACCAGGTGGCTACGACAAAATACTGCAAATCTATTGGCTGTAAAAGTTCCCGCCCTTGACTCTGATTGGCTGAAGCAAAGTGCATCCTAGCAGCAGTATTTTTAGTGCATTTTGATGTATATTTGACACTTTATCATTAAGTTGATTTTGATTATTTTTCTGAGAAAATTATATTTATGGAATCAGTTATTTGTAAATCTACTATGTCTGAAAAGCAAAATGAGTAATAAGAGGAGAGGAAAGACTTATGTCCTGCTGAATTCAGGGCTGCTCAGTGAAAAGACTCTATTACACATTTGACTTAGCGGAACACCCCAGTACAACAAGACCGGGAAATCCAATAATCTCCAATTCAGCAGACCTGATAATTATAAGCAGTTATAAGCAGTTCCCGGATGTAATTAAGCTCTCGTGAGCTACGAGAAATCTCGAGAGTTTACGAGATGCCGCTAGATGGCATTAGCATATGTTATTTGGGAGCAGCCGTGACCTAGTTTGTAGGGGGGGGGGGGTAAATAATTAGATGCTCTCACAGATACCCTGTCACATGATATGTGAATTATATTCCATGCCAAATTTAACTATAGTTATTATATATATTTGTAAGACTATAATAACAATTATTATCCCATATACATAGATAATTTGCACATTTATAAATTATTATATGCTCCTTTTATCGTTCAGGGGATGCCTATTATATGCAATTTCACCCCTATAAACCATTATCATTCACTTGGAAATCCACAAGAGAGATTTTATCAAAAGAAAAAATTACAATCGCTCTCAGTAGGAGACTTATAGGACAATTTTTTCCTCTTTTTTCACGAAAATTATCACCTTCAATACGGAGCTGTCACCTGAGAAAGTTTTTATGTCTGGCCAGAGTCAATTAGGTGAAACGCCAGACATGATAATTGTCTGTCTGGCACATATTTGAAAGGTTAATTTGGCACTCATAATTGTGATCTGACTGTATGTTCAATATATTTTGATTTACTATCTTTTATTGTCTATCTGCCTTACCTTGGCATAATGGTTAAAGTATTAACACTTTCTTGAGTGGGTTGTAGGTTCAAAATCCACCCGCCCATTCTCATATGATCTTAAAGGTGCACTGTCTGTCAAATTTGCACATTAAACTAATGATACAAATCAACACTGCCTTCTTGTTTCATGATATATTTTACCATTACATGCCCATTTTTGGTCAACAATTTAGTTTAAATTTACAATAAATAACATAAATATTAGTTGTTTATGCCATCAAAAACTCAATATGTAAACAAACCCAGTGATGACATCACAATACTAAACAATGGCGATGATGTCATTTCCATTGTGTTTCCAATGTTTTGGTCTGGATTTTCTCTCAATGTATGAAATATTTATTTTTCAGTAATTAATGTCTGATAAAATCATTAGATCACACAAATTTAGTGTGCCTTGATTAATAAAGGTTATTTATGAACTATTTGATTGAGTCTTACAAAATCGCAAATTTGACAGACAGTGCAGCTTTAATTGTTTAGATTTTATTTGTCAACACGAGATATAGGCCTACTTGGTGTCCATGCTGAGGCAAGTTAAAGGTCCCACTAAGGGGGTAAATGTGTACCATGACTTATTCAATACTGTCACATTGCATGTTAATATTTTATTTTTTACTCCCCCCCCCCCCAAGAGGTTAGTTTGTCTGGCTGCCGGTCTGTCTGTCTAGCTGTCTGTCTGCCTGTCTGTCTGTTGTGCTGTCCAGCTGTTTGTCTTCTGTCCAGCTGTCTGTCCAGCTGTCTGTCTAGCTGTCTGTCTAGCTGTCTGTTTGTCGGTCTGTCAGTCAGTCGGTCTGTCAGTCTGTCTGTCTGTCTGTTGGTCTGTCGGTCTGTCAGTCTGTCAGTCCTTTGGTCTGTCGATCTGTTGATCGGTCTGTCGGTTGGTCAGAATGTCTGTCGGTCTGTCAGTCTGTCAATCCGTCAATCCATCAGTCTTTCTTTACTTCGTCTGTCTTGGTAACGCCAATGATATAATTTGTCTAACTTGAGAGTATCATTCAAACATTACGAAAATAACTTTTATTTCTTCAAGTCAGCAACCATCTTACCCAGCCGGATCGGAAATGCATTAATACAAAGTGCTCTGAAAATAGTCCGCGCGGTTATTAAGTCAGATATTCCTACGACTGGCGGAGCACTCATTTATCATTATGGATTAGGGGGCGATGGGCCGGAACTACTTTCATTCTGATGGGACCAATGGGATGATTAATTGCCGAATTACGCCAGTCACTCTCCGCCACTGTGTTGCTTGTGTTAAAAGAAGTTCGGCGGAAGGTTACTGGGGTCGGTTACTGTAATCAATATTCATAAATCACTGCGCGCTTCTGTGAGAAGTGAAATGGCTGAGAAGGAAATATGGAACTATTTTCAGAGGAAAAGTAGATCTCATAATTCTTATCTATCAAGACTGTTTGAGAACTCAGTCTGGTCTAGTTTTATCTCGTAAAAGGAACTATTTTGTTGGCATATTTACTTATTGTGGTAAAATATTAATGGCGAAATGTGCTTTAAGAGAGACTCGTTTTTTAACCATTATATCATATTATGTAATATGTAAGTTAAATAATTCAAACAGTTTAAAAACATTTCATATATATATTATTATTTTATTTAAAGTACTTTTAGGACACAAAGGATCAAGTTGCATTTTAGAAAGTCGATTTTTAAAAAATTCTCGTTTGAGGTGAAAACAAAAAGTTCCCTTTTGATAAAAATAGCATTTCTGGTGAATTACACCAGAGGTCTCTGTAGGTTGTGAAGCAAATGTCATGGCAGACATTAAAGGTTTTGGAAAGGATTTGAAAAAAGGAAAATCTGTCATATTTTCTGAACTTAAAGGGGAGATTCTGTCAAATTCCCTTTTTCCCCTGTGTCAAGTTTACATTATTAGCTCCACATCGTTCATTTCCACATTTTAGATTGGGTGAATTTCACAGAATATTTTGAAAATGAAAGAGTTTCCCATCTCACAACGATTCTACAAAGAGGCGTCACCGCACGTTCAATTCAATTACGTAATCAGATAAATGGAATCCATAGAAAACATAAGACTGCAGATTTATGGGACTTCGGGCTTTATTTCTGTCTCATTTATCTCACTCAATCATCTTGCCATCTTTCTAATTCTTTTGTTTTCTAACTTTATATTAAAATCTTATCACGTTGTGCCCTGATTCATTTCTCCGAAGCATTTAATGGAATTCGCGGACTTGACAGTTTCTACAATTATATATTTCCAAGAAATATTATCAACTTCGGAAGGAATGTGTAATTTAATATCCATAATTCAATATTATCTGA
>OW028586.1:1425000-1490000 GCA_932294295.1 Alitta virens
GTCAAATTGAACCTAGACAAAGCTAGACAACTTCTGCTACACGATGCTACCTGCCACTAAACGGAACTGTCTATAGCTGGCTACTCAATGCCGGATCTAAAAGTAAAAATATTTATGACATATTAGATAAATTCTTACATTTGTGTATATTTTTTCAGTTGTGGTAGGTGTAAGCCGAATATAAGCTAGGAGTAGACAGAAGCAGCTGGATTTAGCCAGTTATAGCTACAGCCAGGAATAGGTCGCTACAGCTGTCTAGAGTCGACCATATTTGAGGAACTAGTTTCATGAACAAAATTAAATGTTTCAAAGATTTGACAAAAAAAAGACAAATTGGACGAATTTATAAAATACAATTATTAATGACTTTTAACCGTGAATTAAATAATCAAATAAATTTTTTGTATTTATATCTTGCTAATTCTTTTATAATCCATACCAATGTTGCTTTAATTATATTTTAAAATAATATTTTAGGTTAGAATTTTGTGTCGCTAACAGTGAGGTGGTATTATTTTGTGAGGGTGGGGGACCTATAGCTCAGCGGCAACGCGCTGGGCTTCCAACCACTGGGTCCCGGGTTCAATTCCCGGTCGAGCCTATGTTGGATGGCTGTTTCATCCTTCATCTCATTGCCACGGTCCCTGCCTGTCCTAATAAGCCCAATAGGTGCAGAAATACAGGACGTAAAGCCCTAATTCACCCACCACCCACAAAATAACCTATCATAGCAATTAACATTAATTAGCAGCAATTATCACCTTCGTTCCCAATTAGCAAGAAGAAAAATTTGTATTATACCTTTTAATGTAACCAGTTGCCATTCAATTGTATTTGCATGTTTTTTAGTTTTTTTTTCTTTCTTTCTTTTACCCAGGTGCAAAATAATTACTCAAATTACCTGTACTGTTCTGCCTGAATTACGCAGTTATTACACAATAACTCAAGTATGAAGTGTCTACCTTACTAAGCGATTCATTAACCGACTTAAATGCCATTAAATTACTCCGCAGACAAAAATATTTTGAGCTGTTGGCACAAGCTCAAATTTCGTAAATTCTTCATTTGATTTTGTCACGATTTTCGTGTATTTAATTTTATTACGATTGGATAAAAATATTGGACAGACAGATTAAAGGGAGGACACACGTAGACTGACAGACACGCATAGACAGACAGCTGGAGAGATAATGGCTTTTAGTCACAGACAGACTCGGAAACACAGACATGAAGATAGATCTTCTACAGACAAAATTTAATTATAACCCTGACAAAAAAAAAAAGAATAGATAGCTATAAATTAATAATGTTTTTGTCAAATTGTCTAAAAGTTTACATTTTAAAATGATAACTTTTCAGTCTGTAAAGAAAAATTTGGTTATAATTGTGGTGGCTAAGTCATAAATTTCAAAGTAAATTCTTGTAACTATATGGTGTATGTATCACTATACATCTAAATTTGATTCATTTTATCAGGTAAAATAAATCATGAAATTATTCGTTGCATGCAATTGTAAAATTACATAAAGCTGTATATATAAATCTGAATTTTGATCAAAATTCAGATAAAACTTGATAAGGTCTAATAAAATCTGACTGGCGACTAGCGCATGAACATTCAGGGAATAATTATGGTTTGGGGGTAACTTTGGGTAACAAGAATTCACCCATCCCACAATTTTGCCCCTTGGCTGTAAAACGCGGAGCCATAATAGCGGACCCGCGGAACGCGGAATCGGGTTTCAGTCCGCTAATTCCCGATAATCCAGATTTTATCGCTCATCCATCATAGTTACACAATTGTAGTTGGTGATTTCATCAGGCCGAATCTGACACTCATTCCGTCTAACAATGACCAATTCGCCCCGCGCGTCAATTCGGCCACAGATCGCTAGCCGCTAAATGGATCAAGGTTCTAGTGTGGCGAAATGACTAGGGGCCCAAATGACTATGCAGTGATAATCTGCGAACATAAATCACTTGAATAATATTGTAACACCAGGTTTTTTAGTGACCAATATGGTAACATAGTCAATTATTATGCCTAATATTTGAGATTATTTTTCTCATTTGTCACCAAAACTTCATTTTGGCCTTAAAATGCTTCATTGACAGATAATCACATTACAGAATTATCCGAATTGAGACAATATTTTATATTAATTCAATGTATTGCATAATAAATAATTCTAAAAATGTAAAAGGGAAGAAAGAAAAAAATCTAAGATATATAGATAGATAGATGGACAGACAAGCTTGACAGACAGACAGATAGACAGACAGAAAGATAGATAGAAAGATAAATAGATAGACAGGTTTATAGTTAGATAGATAGCTGGATAGATAGATAGCTTGATAGATAGATAGGTAGATAGATAGATAGCTTGATAGATAGATAGATAGACAGATATTTGGATAGATAGACAGACAGACGGATAGATAGACAGACAGCTAGACACTAGACAGACAGACAGATAGACAGACAAAGATAGATAGAAAGATAAATAGATAGACAGGTTGATAGTTAGATAGACGGATAGACATTTTAATAGGTATATAGATAACTGGATAGACAGATAGATAGACAGATAGACAGACAGATAGATAGACATATAGACATATAGATAGATAGACATATAGATAGATAGAGAGATAGATAGATAGATTGATAGATAGACAGCTAGATAAATAGAATGATTGAATGACAGGAAGGTAAGAAAGAAAGAAGGAACAAAAATGAAAGGAAGAAGGAGAGATAGATAGACAGACAGAAAGACAGAAAGTGAAATAGAATGAAAAACATAATAACCCAAAATAGCAATAAAGAAAGTCAGAAAGTCAACTGGCCACTAGAAGCAAGCAGGGCAGTGTAGTCAGCTGTCATAGCAAGTGACACTACCTGGGGTATAAAATGTCATGCATAGCTGTTCATGTTTCTGGCCTGAATGTGATCTGTAAACATTTGGTAACACAAGAAATACTGGCTTTTATTTGAGAGTCACAAGTCACCACTTTGAGTGATAGATTGCTCTCCGATTTGCTGATAATGAAACAAAGTTGAGCCCTTAGCTATTTCTGAGATATTTTAGTAGTAGTTCAGTTACCAGGGTAATTTATACCCTTTGATCATATGTAATTCTAGATATATATAGCTGATTAGAAGTGTGTATAGATACCAAGAATTTATTTACAAGTTATTCTGAGTTAATGATAGGTATGTTGTTAGGATGATGTGTATTTCCTTATTGGCTCTTGTTTATGGACGAATAATTAAATAGATAAATAAATACATATCCAAATAAATAACGAAATAAACTATTAGATTAAGGAGTGAATAATATAAGTAAATGGCCTTATGAATGCTGTCAATAATAACTGCTTGTCTGTAAAATGCATTCTAAAATATTTTTATGATATTAAGATATACTAACACCACCATGTCACACATTTACCCCATGGGTGGGGTCATAAACATGCCTTCCTTTTAACACTTTCTCTTGACATAAAAAGTGACATTTACCAACACCCTATGCTTATTTTTTTTTTAATAATTTCGTCTTTAATTTTATCACAGGAATATAATTAGCATCATAGTGAAACTTCATACTTGTATATTGGATTCAGTTTTTCCTATCCTCAAATTAGCAAATTTTTCAACACCTCCTATGTGCAGTTAAGCTTAGATAAAACCAGTTTTTACAAATATGCACTCATATTTTTTTTGTAACTTCAACGTTTATACTTATATCAATTACTGGTGTACATCCTGTGTTTAACAGTTCACTTGGAACTTAATATGTCTATAAAACGTTTTATTTTGCATTTTTAACACTTTTTAAAGCATTTTTTGCTTTCTTTTGTATTTAATTTGTGTACCTTTTTTAAAGATTTCACAGTTTTTTTTAGCTCTAGTGTGTAATTAAACATTCATAAAATGGAAAGGTACAAATCTAAATTAATTTTTGTGTGTTTTCAGTTATGTGGGCTGATTTTTTGATAATACAAATATGAATATGTGGATGATTTAATTCAAAGTGATGATTCATTGTACCAGATTTACAAATATCACAAAATGTGGGTGCCATAGTCCAGTGGGGTAAAAGTGTTTGCCCACTAATCATGAGGTAGCAGGTTTGAACCCCCACCATGGCATGGAGGAGTTGGGCAGATCCTCCTGCAACCACTGCCTCACCCCACCCAGGTGTAATGGGGTACTTTGCAGCAATGGGCACCCACAGTGATGGCACTGGTGTGAGCTCTTAAGCTCCTGCAGAACCCCCACCATGGCATGGAGGAGTTGGGCAGATCCTCCTGCAACCACTGCCTCACCCCACCCAGGTGTTATGGGGTACTTGGTGGCAGCAATGGGCACCCACAGTGATGGCACTGGTGTGAGCTCTTAAGCTCCTGCATTTAACCCCATGGCCTAGGCTGAATCCTACCCAGGGAGTCGAGAAAGACTCAAGATTGGTCTGTGAAAAGTGTAATTGTAAAATTGAGTTGTTCATAACATAAGCGGTATAATTGATAATACTAAAATGAAAATTAAAATATATCATATTGTACCGTATTATATATTGCTGTTGATTTTGAGAATCTTCTCATATATATATACACGAATTAAGATTTCCATGTAATTTGACTATATATATGGCATGAACATTTGATTCCAGCTTAATTATTTTCCTTGGCACACTTATATTTCAATGTAATTGAAATATGATTACAAAAAAAATCATCACACGACAAAAATGATTATAATTTATTTAATTTTATTTTTCATTTTCGCAAAACTGCAGAAAAACGCTTGTATTGCGAGATAAGATATACCTGGCTTTTTTTTGTGACTTCCAATTTGAAATTCAAACGAGAGGCATAGATTTGGCCAAAACCTGAGAGAAATGTGTCAATGGCAAAAAAAATACACTAAAACCTCAGTAATAAGGCCTTCCTATTACGAAATATTTGGTCTCAAATGAGAGGGTACATTGTATTACTTGTACCTACCTATCTATCTATATCTATCTATTTATCTGTATATCTATCTATCTATCTATCTATCTACCTATCATCTGTATATCTATCAATCTATCTATCTATCTGTATAGCTATCTATCTATCTATCTATCTATCTATCTATCTATCTATCTATCTACCTATCTAGCTATCTATCTATCTATCTATCTATCTATCTAGCTATCTAGCTATCTACCTATCTATCTATCTATCTATCTATCTATCTAGCTAGCTAGCTATCTATCTATCTATCTACCTATCTCTCTCTGGCGAGGTGGCCTTAAACTTAGTTCCAACTGCACAATACAGTTATTTCATATGCATTTATTTGAATTTTCATCAGCAATATTCCCATGTCTGCGATATATGATATTTGTTAGTTTTAGGCAGAGACCCAGGGCGAAATTCTTGAAATTAGATCTTCTAGGAAGCTACGTGAAAACATTTGGCAAAGCAGATGGTTTGACAAGAGACTAGTTGGAGCAGGACATGGGATAAGTATTCTAGTTTGACTCAAAACATGTGCTTGCTTTGAAAATAAACTGCCTGAGTTGCTGCAACCAACTAGTGCTGCGTGAGGGAGGCTCTTTTACGAAGATACACGTTACACGAGGCACCATGGTGGGTCCTTGTATAACCCCAGCTGAAAATATATTCACAGGAAAATAGTCATTTCAGTGTCTCAATGCTGCTGGGTCTGAAGTTTAGTCAGCTTATACGACCAGCTGCTGCAGGCATACGTAATGATGAGATGATAAGGCTGCTCGGAGTCCACACCATGTTACACATTTACCCCCCATGGGTGGGGTGTTTTACTTGCCTCAGCATAGACACCGAGTACAAGGCACCTCCAATTTAACGCGTACGTTTTGATAATTAATTGTAGATTGAGAAACCATACTGTAGCCCTGACTTATTAGCTTGAGTTACACTCCTGTCAACACTGACATTTAAGATTTATTAATCGCGAAATAAGTCATTTTGAACTGGCGGCAGGTGTTTAGTAATATTATCATAATTTATTATCATTATTACTACATGAATATATCCATAATTACATGCTGTTAAAATCACGAAAATAACACCTTTGCTCTATTTTCACATGGTGGGAAGAAAAACCTTTTGGAAAGCATAATAACAGTGTTTAATTCAATGGCATAGGGTCTCAAATGTCATGTATTCATTTCAACACTTATCCTTTGAGAGAGCACAGGGTTATTTTTGTGAAAGCCTCTTCAATATGCAGTTATCTTCAATACTTAAAAATGTCTAGTGACAGTTCTATTGAATACACACAAAGAATGGGGTGTTCAAAGTAAAATTAGTGTAAAATTTGAAGGTATCTTTTTAAACCTTTTTGAAAGCCACAGGGAGTGTACTGTTATTCATTTTTTTCATACCCAGTGCACGGATGAGTTTCAGTACATGCGGTGGCATAAAATATACAATTAGTTTCATAAAATATGGTCGACTCCAGACAGCTGTAGTGAACTATGCCTGGCTGTAGCTATAACTGGCTAAAGCCAGCTGCTTCTGTCTACTCCTAGCTTATAGTCGGCTTACACCTACCACCATTGAAATAATATAAACATTGAAATGTAAGAATTTATCTAATATGTCATAAATATGTACTTTTAGATGCGGCTTTGAGTAGTAGCCAGCTATAGTCAGACAGTTCCGTTTAGTGGCAGGTAGCATCGTATAGCAGTCAATGAAATGCAGCCAGAGGTTTATTGGTAAAGGCTTTGCACAGCTCCTCCGAAGGTCCTAGGTTCGAATTCCGATCAGGAACTCTTCACGAGGTGCCGTGTACTCCGTGTCTATGCTGGCAAGTAAAATACTCCACCCATGAGGTAAATGTAAAACGTGATGTGAACTTCTCAAGTCAGTCGGTTAGTCAGTCAGTCAGTCAGTTTAGTCCGTCAGTTCAATCCAGTCAGGTCAGTCAGTCAGTCAGATCAGTCAGTTCAGTCAGTCAGATCAGTCAGTTCAGTCAGTTTGTTAGTCAGTCAGTCAGTCTGTCAGTCAGTCAGTCAGTTAGTCAGTCAGTTAGTCAATTCAGTCAGTGTGTTAGTCAGTCAGTCAGTCAGTCTGTCAGTCAGTCTGTCAATTAGTCAATTCAGTCAGTGTGTTAGTCAGTCAGTCAGTCAGTCTGTTAGTCAGTCAGTCAGTCAGTCTTAAAAATGTTATTTCTCTGCATATAAATAGAAACAACCAGTTGGTAAAGAATTATGGGCTAAGAATGCAGATTGACAAAACAGGAAAAGACACATATTCCTAGAAATCTGCCCAAAATATCCCTGTTTGACCCAGGAACATGGGATACTGCAAGAATACAGGAAAGGAAACACTTTTATCCTGTGGATTACAGGGATATGAGGGTTGTGCATGAATTAGCCAGGGACCTGTAATGACACAACTACTGCTAATAATTACATATTATAGGCACGCTGGATAAACAAGTGTTTTTGCATTAGAATAGAATAGAATGAAATAGAATAGAATAGAATAGGATAGAATGGGATAGAATAGAATGGAATAGAATGGGATAGAACAGCATAGGATAGGATAGAATATAGTAGAATAGAATAGAATAAAATATATTAGAATATATATGAAAGTGCAGCCCTCTAAGGTAAGTTCTTGCCGCTATCGAGGGTTGATTGATGAGGTGAGAGAGAGGAGGAGTCCATGTTACACATTTACCCCCATGGGTGGGATCTTTTATATGCCTAAGCATAGACACTGAGTACAAGGGACCGCCAATTTAACATCTCATCCGAACGACATCCAGCAGCTGAGATGTTGCTCATGAAGGGTGCCCGGGCCTGGGATTGAACCCGGGTCCTTCAGAGGAGCAGGCGAGCGTCTTACCACTAGACAACCTAGAATAGGATAGGATAGGATAGGATAGGATAGGATAGAATAGGATAGGATAGAATAGAATAGGATAGGATAGAATAGAATAGGATAGGATAGGATAGGATAGGATAGAATAGAATAGGATAGGATAGGATAGAATAGAATAGGATAGGATAGGATAGGATAGGATAGGATAGAATAGAATAGGATAGGATAGGATAGGATAGGATAGAATAGGATAGGATAGGATAGAATAGGATAGAATAGGATAGGATAGAATAGAATAGAATAAAATAGGATAGGATAGGATAGGATAGGATAGAATAGGATAGAATAGGATAGGATAGGATAGGATAGAATAGAATAGAATAGGATAAAATAGAATAGGATAGAATAGAATAGAATAGAATAGGATAGAATAGAATAGAATAGAATAGAATAGAATAGAATAGAATAGGATAGGATAGGATTGAATAGAATAGAATAGAATAGAAAAGCTGGGTATAGTCGGTTTGATTCTCAGAGTACAGTTGGTCTGTCGATAACGCCATAAGATGCAGATGTAATGATGAGATGGTAAACAAGGTTGTACTTTCATACAATGCGTAAGACAACAAACATTAATATTTTATCATTCGTCTCTATATTGACCCCATCTTTGATAATGTTTCTTTTTTTAAGATTCTCTTTATTCCCAAATAACCCCAGAGTGTGAGAATGCATTATGAGGGAATTAATCCCCCTCCCTCGGATGATCCAATTTATTCCTTGGATGTCCTGCTCAGAAAGAGGCTCACAAGTGTAAAGAACGCCACCTAGTGAGGCCATAAAGTTCTGATCAAGGTGTCAGTCCAACAAAGGACCCGACGAAGACCTTGTGATTTCTGAGGAATTCTGGGATTTCTTTTTAACACCCACAACTGTCACATCGCTATGGCAACCATTGTTTCCTTGGCAACCCGGGGCTCTCCGGTTTAAGAGCAACATTTTCGCAGGCGTCCATTTTTGTTTTTGAGTTGATGAGCGATAAAAAGGGAATGTGCACTCCAACCAAAACAAAAATGGCGCCAAAATGCTGTAAATAGATTTGCAATGCATTCATGTGAACATTTTTAGTTCTTTCAAACAATGTAAACCGGTTAGTGCTATTGTTTTGACATTTAACTTGTTTAACAAAAGGCTACAGGGGGTTTACTCTACCAATGATGGGTGCATGCCTGCTGGGGGGAGATGGTAACTCAGGCAGAGAGAGAGCTCTCCCTCCCTCACTCCCTCCATCACTTCCTCCCTCCCTCACTCCCTCCCTCACTCCCCCCTCACTCCCCCTCACTTCCTCCCTCCCTCACTCCCTCCCTCCATCACTCTCTTCCTCCCTTACTCCCTCCTTCCCTCCCTCACTCCCTCCCTCAATATCTCCCTCCCTCACTCCCTCCCTCCCTCACTCTCTCCCTCACTCACTTCCTCCCTAACTCCCTCACTCCCTCCCTCACTCCCTTCCTCCCTCACTCCCCCCTCACTCCCTCCCTCCCTCACTCTCCCTCACTCCTTCCCTCCCTCACACCCTCCCTCAATCTCTCCCTCCCTCACTCCCTCCCTCCCTCACTCTCTCCCTCACTCACTTCCTCCCTAACTCCCTCACTCCCTCCCTCACTCCCTTCCTCCCTAACTCCCTCACTCCCTCCCTCCCTCACTCTCCCTCACTCCCTCCCTCCCTCACTCTCCCTCACTCCTTCCCTCCCTCACACCCTCCCTCAATCTCTCCCTCCCTCACTCCCTCCCTCCCTCACTCACTCCCTCCCTCCCTCCCTCCCTCCCTCACTCCCTCCCTCATCTTGATCACACCAGACATTAAATATGAAGTGCTTTGTACTCGGTGTCTATGCTGAGGCAAGTAAAAGACCCCCACCCATGGGGTAGATGTGTAACATGGTGTGGACTCCAAGCAGTCTTATGATCTCATCATTATGACTGCCCATAGCAGCTGGTCATATAAGCTGACTAAGCTTCAGACCCAGTAGCATGATGTCATCCTCATAAATGGTGACCATGGTTTCTTATGGTTATAGCACATGTATGGTAAAAGGAGGGAATGAACTAGGTTAGACACACAGCCAATTGCATGAATGTTATGAAGCAACTCTTAATAATGGATTAGGGCTTTATATGTCCTGTATTTCTGCACCTGATGGGCTAATTAGGACAGGCAGGGACCATGGCAATGAGATGAGGAATGAAACAGCCATCCAACTTAGGCTCGAACGGGAATGGAACCCGGGACCCAGTGGTTGGAAGCCCAGCGCGCTACGACTTAGCTTGGCCCCCACCCTGCGATATGTCTTAGGATAAATCCAGTTTGTTGATAGCAAGTCTTCGCTGTAGCTCTTTCATGGCATCACCACTGCAGTCACTGAAGTCACAGTGACTGAAACCTACAGTAATTGCTACAGTAATTGGCACAGTAACTCCCTGGCAACCACATTAACTCCCGCTTGTAATCCTTAAGTCTTTCTTACTTATCACCCCTTGTGTCCTTGACTGTCATTCAGGGGTGCCCTTAATTCTTGTAGCCTTTGCACTAGAACGACCTATCGTCCGATCTTGCCTTAATAAGTGAAGTCAGTGAACTTGTATTCCTAATGAACTACACTAGCTCAAGGGCTGGCAGATTAAGGACTGTTGGAAATCAAAGAACAGTCACGGAATGACTTTGACTCGCAGCAGGGAATTGGCTTGCTTAGTGGGTGGAGTTGCTGTTTGCTTTTTAGATGAGTATGGAAGTTGTCTGCTGCTCACAGGGTCGTGGGTTCGAATCCCATGAAATGAGTTGAATATCATAGAAATTTAGCTCACGAAGAACTAGCTACTTTCATAAAGATTTACTGTACTTTTTTTTTAGAAAAATAATGAAATTCTTAAATTAATAATACCGTGGTGTGGACTCCGAGTAATTTGCACAGGTGTGGTCCTGTGAAGCGTTGTCATTTGATCCTGTAAAGTTCACATTCTGAGATCGTATTCTTTATGTATTTTACATTACAACATTTTCTGACATAAAACGGTTACTAAGCAACATGTACCATAGCCCCAGGTAAACATATATAAAAAGATAAAAGAATGCCTTACAGAAATAGATACATTTTGATTGCTCCTTATTGCAGAAGTTTAAGGTTACCTTTGAAGCTTGCAGTAAGTTATAATCATGCTATCATCGACTATTCTTTTTTAAGGCTAAAAAGTTAAAGATAATCATTGCAATATTTTTGAATGACTTTTTGTGCTTGTTTAGTTTTTTCCCTAACTCAGACTAAAGACTAATTATACATATAATTACAAATTAAAAAAAATTGCAACCAGCAAATTAAAGAAATTGAAACCATACGATAGATAGATAGATAGATAGATAGATAGATAGTGGGATAGCTAGATAGATAGATAGGTAGATAGATAAATAGGTAGATAGATAGATGGATAGATAGGTAAGTAGATAGATGAATAGATAGATAGATGACTAGATAGATAGATACATAGGTAGATAGATAGATGGATATATAGATGGATAGGTAGGTAGATAGATGGATAGATAGGTAAATAGGTAGATAGATAGATGGATATATAGGTAGGTAGATAGATAGATGAATAGGTAGATAGATAGATGGATAGATAGGTAGGTAGATAGATAGATAAATAGGTAGATAGATGGATGGATAGATAGGTAGGTAGATAGATAGATAAATAGGTAGATAGATAGATGGATAGATAGATAGGTAGATAGATAGATAAATAGGCAGATAGATAGATGGATAGATATATATATAAATAGGTAGATATATAGATGGATAGATAGATAGATGGATAGATGGATAGATGGATAGATAGATGGATAGATGGATGGATAGGTAGATAAATAGGCAGATAGATAGATGGATAGATAGGTAGATAAATAGGCAGATAGATAGATAGATAGATAGATAGATAGATAGGTAGATGGATAGGTAGATGGATAGGTAGATAGATAGATAGATAGATAGATAGACAGATAGGTAGACAGACAAAGAAATATCCATTGCCCCTTGTCTTAGACCGAAACTGTAAATTTCAAATAAAATTTCCAAAATATCTTTAAAAAAAAACACTTATTTCGTCTTTTATGAAGACATTCATACAGCTCTGCACAAAAGGACAGGTACATAATCATTATCAGAGGAACAAGTTTTCCTTTTTGTGGAGTCTTATAAATGCTCTTATTCCTCAAAGTGGCCATTATATAAAACACTTCGCTTTAAAAAGACCCGCCATTACTTTGGACAGCCTCATAATTATTTTCTATCATTTTTTTTTCTTCTTTTGAACTCCATAGAATGAACTGGCACGGAAATCCCATCTTTTTTTTTAGTAGCAAAACACTCGAGATATTTTTCCCTTTTCTGTACTTTTGTGATTTTCTTTCTCGATGGGTTACCAGTTCAATATGCGTATGAGAACATGCCACGTTTTACAGTGGTCTATAACACTTTTGCGCTCATAGTTAATTCAGCGTATGTGGCGTAAATATAATGCTCACAGCTGTCAGTTTCGCAGTGGGCCATTTCAATACAGATTCTCACTCAATTCATTGGATATTTCCTCTTTATTTTTGTCCCTTTTTTGAAGTTTTTGTCCCCCCGAAATGGTCATAACCATTTCTTGAATTTGAAGAGCCACTCAAATTCTTTGATGACATTTTGAAAGGCTCTGCGCATGCTCACAGTTCAACAATCCATTGTTCTGAGTGCATTCTGAGGTCACACAATTGATCTGCATGGAAACGAGGGTCTTTTTCCACGTGTTCTCAAAGAAGGATTCCAGTTCATGTTATCTTCAAAATGATAGAACTGTCATAGAAAATCTTTAGAATTGAATAATTTTTACATTTATCAGGCCTTTTGCAATAGAGTCTTTTCACTGAACAGCCCTGAATTCAGCAAGACATAAGTCTTTCCTCTCCTCTTATTACTCATTTTGATTTTCAGACATAGAAGATCATAACTAACTGATTCAATAAATATAACTTTCTCAGAAAAATAACAAAAATCAACTAAATGATAAAGTTTCAAATACACATTAAAATGCACTAAAAATACTGCTGCTTGGATGCACCTCGCTTCAGCCAATCACAGCCAAGGACGGGAACTTTTTCAGCCAATAGAATTGCAGTATTATGTTTTAGCCACCTGGTGGAAACACAGAGAACCTTCCGTGAAAATCCACTAATATTAGACAGCCCCGAACTGCTACGAAGTTTGCGACGATTTTTGACAAATTCTGATTGGGCAAAGTTCGTAGCAATTCGCCAGTTTTTTCTGATAATAGGTCTAAATTGTAATGAACATAATCTTTGAAAATTCTGCTATCTTTTTACTTGAGGTATAGCGAACTGTTAGGATCATCTACGATCTCAATAGGAGTTGAGAAAGGCTTATGTTTGAACAGGTACCACTGTAATGATGCCGCACCTCCTAAAATCGGTCAACCGTAACGTTTTATTTCTTATAAATATAAATATTATCATTATTAATAATTAGACAGTATCCATCTGTCAGTCAGCCAGTCAGTCAGTCAGCCAGTCAGCCAGTCAGTCAGCCAGTCAGTCAGTCAGTCAGTCATTCATGCAGTCTGTATGTCTGTCTGTCTGTCTGTTTGTCGAGTTGTCTATCACGATGTCTGTCCAGCTGTCTAGCTGTCTGTCAGTCTAGCTGTCTGTCTGTCTATCTGTCCAGCTGTCTGTCAAGCTGTCCAGCTGTCTGTCTGTGAGTTGTCTATCACTGCATTTGTCTGTATGTCTGTCTAGCTGTCTAGCTGTCTGTCTATCTGTCCAGCCATCTGTCAAGCTGTCCAGCTGTCTGTCTGTCGAGTTGTCTATCTCTGCATTTTGTCTGTCTGTCTGTCTGTTGACATCACTTCTCCTCGGAGTCCACACCCAGTGCAAACAGAGCAACAGTCTGAGCCAATCAGGTAGTGTTGTACAAAGAGCACACACGCCATCAATTGGTGTGGACTCATAGAAGGGGTAAAGCTGATCTGTGGAGGGTAAATAAGAGAAAAGGGCAAGCAAACATGAGAGGGAGTGGGGCAAACAAGAAAGTGAAGTGTGACAAACAGGGTTCTTGATTAGGGTAACTGAGATTGGGGGGTAAATAAATATAATGGGGTAATGATATGGGGGGGCTATGCATTCTTTATGGGTGCAGAATAGCTGGAATATATAAAATACTAATTATGTTTATTTAGTCAATTTGTCTAAAAAGTTAGCCAACATGTCTCAAGTTAGTTGATTATATTAAACAAATAGTCAGATATTTTCGGTGCAGTCCTAATAGGGAGGCCATTTTCTGATGGGGTACCTTAATTAAGTCTAATAACAAATAATTTAATTTATTCTGTAAAGATTATTAATAATCATATAGCTACATGTAGACAGAAGATCCCTATATTATATCTATATGACTATATTATATCTATGTGACTATATTATATCTATATGACTATATTATATCTATGTGACTATATTATATCTATATGACTATATTATATCTATGTGACTATATTATACCTATGTGACTATATTATATCTATGTGACTATATTATACCTATGTGACTATATTATATCTATGTAACTATATTATACCTATGTGACTATATTATACCTATGTGACTATATTATATCTATGTGACTACATTATACCTATGTGACTTAATTATATCCATGTGACTTAATTATACCTATGTGACTATATTATATCTATGTGACTATATTATACCTATGTGACTATATTATATCTATGTGACTATATTATATCTATGTGACTATATTATACTGATGTAACTATATTATACCTATGTGAATATATTATATCTATGTGACTATATTATACCTATGTGACTATATTATATCTATGTGACTATATTATACCTATGTGACTATATTATATATATGTGACTTAATTATATCTAAGTGACTTAATTATACCTATGTGACTATATTATATCTATGTGACTATATCATATCTAATGCATAAAGATTTGACTATTTTACCATGACACCCCTTAATTATTTCAGCTAGGACAGACAGTCACACACTATATATAGACCAGTTAAATACTGTATCAGCTCCATTAGTAACACCATTGATATGTAGCCGAGTTCAACCATTCAGTTAATTGCTATGAATTTATCAAGTAGTATCATTGTTCACCAGGGTGTTGCAAACTCCGCGAAGAAAAGGCATTTGGGGACACATTTAACAGGTGCAAACTAGCGATCGATACCTGATCGATATTCGGGTCCATGAGCAAGGTCCGAGTAGGGCCCCCGAAAGCCACTGTTCTATGGTGTTAATCGGGTGAGCGATAATAGGGGTGGATCGGTGCTTAAGGACAATTCAAGATGGCGGCCGGCACGTGCGTTCTTAAGGGAGGTGATGTCGTTCGTATGCGCGCGCGAGCCTGACTGAATGAGCTCGTGAAAGCGCGGAGTGTGAGGAGAATAGCCAAATGACCTGGAAATGCAGTCCTTTTAATGATGCTTGGCTGTCTAGATTTCTTATATAGTCAAATTCTTTCGAAGTATAATGAGTTGGGTTCTAATAGTATATTTGTCATACAGTATGGAAGCCTGTTTTGAGACCACCTCACTGTTAAGACCACCTCACTATTAAGACCACCTCACTGTTAAGACCACCTCACTATTAAGACCACCTCACTGTTAAGACCACCTCACTGTTAAAGACAACCTCAGTATTAAGACCACCTCACTGTTAAGACCATCTCACTATTAAGACCACCTCACTATTAAGACCACCCCACTATTAAGACCACCTCACTGCTAAAGACCACCTCACTATTAAGACCACCTCACTTTTAAGACCACCTCACTATTAAGACCACCTCACTGTTAAGACCACCTCACTATTAAGACCACCTCACTGTTAAGACCACCTCACTGTTAAAGACAACCTCAGTATTAAGACCACCTCACTGTTAAGACCATCTCACTATTAAGACCACCTCACTATTAAGACCACCCCACTATTAAGACCACCTCACTGTTAAAGACCTCCTCACTGTTAAGACCACCTTACTATTAAGACCACCTCACTGTTAAAGACCACCTCACTGCTGAAGACCACCTCACTATTAAGACCACCTCACTGTTAAGACCACCTCACTGTTAAAGACCACCTCACTGTTAAGACCACCTCACTTTTAAGACCACCTCACTATTAAAACCACCTCACTGTTAAGACCACCTCACTGTTAAAGACCAACTCACTATTAAGACCACCTCACTGTTAAGACAACCTCACTATTAAGACCACCTCACTGTTAAGACCACCTCACTATTTAAGACCACCTCACTATTAAGACCACCTCACTGTTAAAGACCACCTCATTGCTAAAGACCACCTCACTATTAAAGACCACCTCACTGTTAAGACCACCTCACTATTTAAGACCAACTCACTGTTAAGACCACCTCACTGTTAAAGACAACCTCAGTATTAAGACCACCTCACTGTTAAGACCATCTCACTATTAAGACCACCTCACTGTTAAGACAACCTCACTGTTAAAGACCACCTCACTGTTAAAGACAACCTCACTGTTAAAGACAACATCAGTATTAAGACCACCTCACTGTTAAGACCACCTCACTATTAATACCACCTCACTATCAAAACCACTGTTTCATCCATCATCTCATTGTTATGGTCCCTGCCTGTCCTTATTAGCCCATCAGGTGCTGCAGAAATACAGGACATAAAGCCCTAATCCACCCACTCACCCTATCCAATATTTGAAGTTCAACTGTATACTCCTAAGAGCTGAGAAAGGAAGTTCCTCTGCTTGGGTGAACCTATTTCCTGTATGGCAGGACATAGCCAAAGATACACCCAGCTTCTATTTGAGACCACATTAATAAGCCAGGAGTTCCCCATTTACACCTGGGTGGAGTGGAGCAAAGAGTTCCAGAGGATCTGCTCAGTTCCTCCATGCTATGGTGGGGGCTCCCCTGTCGCTAGCTCTGCATACTCCCCAGGAAGTTGAGAAAGGCTCATGCATGAACAGACCCTCTGATGGGGTCAGTGTAGAAATTCAGCTTACGTGAGGCATTAACACAATGCTAAGTACTATCTATTTATCTATCTATCTGTCTGTCTATCTGTCTATCTATCTATCTAATCCATCTATCTTTCTATCTGTCTGTCTATCTGTCTATCTATCTATCTAATCCATCTATCTATCTATCTATATATCTATTTATCTATCTATCTGTCTGTCTATCTGTCTATCTATCTATCTATCTATTTATCTGTTCATCTCTCCATCTATCTCTCAATCTATCTGTCTGTCTATCTGTCTATCCATCTATCTATCTGTCTATCTATCTAATCTATCTATATATCTAACTATCTACCTATCTCTCTGTCTATCTATCTCTATCTATCTATCCATCTATCCATCTATCTATCTATCTTTTTACCTTTAAATCTATCTATCTATATCTATCTATCCATCCATTCATCTATCTACCTATCTATCTATCTATCTACCTATCCATCTGTCTACCTGTCTATCTATCTATCTATCTATATGAGTATATATCCTGAACAGCTAAAATGACAGCCAGAGGCAGATGTAATGATGAAAACACAAAATATATAATTCGGGAAATGTGAAGCCACGACTTTTATGTAACCTTTAAAGGGATCTAACACTGTACATTTGATTAAGAATAATAGATTAAAATTAATCCCTGCCTCATTTACAAGACAAAACACTGCAACATGAGATGTCACAGCAACTAATGGTCCTACAACGATAAAGCATTGTTTTTTAGGGAAGATAAGTGTATTTCGGGGGACATTCTAAACCAGAGGCCATTTTTCTTTTGCGGACCAATCGGCCAGTTGACTCCCAACGAGATGATCTGGGCCCTAATTTTCCGCTCAGGAATCTGTCTTAAGTTCAGCTGCTGATCTGTCAAGTTAAAATGAGGCCATTAGAAAGGTCACAAATGTTAGATTTTTAGTTTTAAAAGATTGCACATTTTTAATTGACTAAACTTATACTTAATTTAAAAATAACTAAGCCTATATACACTAGGACATGTGTAATGCGGTCACCAAGGAAATTGATAGATGGTCGCTAAATACAGGTGATCTATTAATACAGTATAGCCGTTCTGGCAAGTTTGACTGTATTTAATTGTAGTAGGCAGGCGTAATGATGCTATGGTGAGGCTGCGGGCTTGAGTAATATAATCGAAATTACAACCTCACTTTAAAAAACCCTCTATAATGAGGCCTTTTCATTATAATTTCTCCATTTAACAATTTAATGATTTATTTTATTTTTTCATTTTGAACACATTACAGGTGATTGCATAAGTGTTACGTAATGGCTTTAAAAAATTTATACAATTCTTTATAGTGTGGTGTTAGCAGTAAGGTGGTCTTTATAGAGAGGTTAGTTTTAAAAATATAATGCTTCCATTCACACCTGTATTAGTATATAACATTCTTCCATGGTTATTTTTAATCCCATGACACTTAATCCATCATTCAAGAAGGATTAAACTGCATCCTATGTGAGGAGGCAGTGATGGGGAATGAATTAACCTGCCGTGTGATCAACCTTATTCCTTATTCTTAATTCTGAACTGCTTATTCAGGTTTAACCTCGCCTAATTCTATTGAGCCAGTTGGAAAAAATGATTCGGGTCAGCGAGTATGAATGGGCTTACCCCAAAGCACCAGGAATTAAGGGCGACGCTCTCAGTTTCTGAGTGAAGCCACTGAACAGTAAACAATGCAGAGACATACAGACAGACAGTCAGGCAGACAGACAGACACAGAGACAGACACAGACAGACGCAGACAGACGCAGGAATGTATATACAAGCATAGGATGAACGCTAAACAGTTCAGACATTAGGTTAAGATAGACTATAAGAGGTGTTGATGAAATATAGACATGAATGAAATTAAGGTAGACAGACAGCTAGACAGATGGCCAGACAGATAGCTAGACAGACAGCTAGACAGATGGCTAGACAGATGCCAGACAGACAGCTAGACAGACAGCTAGACAGATGGCTAGACAGACAGCTAGACAGACAGCTAGACAGCTAGACTGACAGCTAGACAGCTAGATTAACAGCTACACAGCTAGATTGACAGCTAGACAGACAGCTAGACAGACCGATTAATTGTGATAGCCAGACAAAAAATACCATTCGAAATTTTAAAAAAAAGACACAAATTGAAAAGAAACAAATAGTATTAATCTCTTGAACACTATATGTTAAACAAACTGCTATAGGCCTACTTTGAAAAAAAGGTGCATAAAACAAGTCTGAATAGCATTCGCCACACCAAATCTCGCGAATTCACACCCGAGTCTCTCCAAACTCTCTCGAATTCTGCTCTGTTTCACTGCAGCGCCCTCTATACGCACGCTTGACTAGTGAGCGATAATAGGGGAAAGTACGCATGGCCGATGAACGATAATAGGGAGGAATGCTTCGCTAGTCGGGAGTGTTGTGTAAATCAGATATGGCTGATAATGAATCCTGTATTGAAAGCAGGAGAGGAAGGGGGAGAGGGGGGGGGGAAGCTCATTGTGAGAACGGATTAAGTGGATAGGAGGTTATAGTCACTAGTTAGTGGGCAGGTGTAGGTGGTAATTAGGTCAATCGATAGATCGATAGATCGACAGATAGATAGATAGATAGATAGATGGATAGGTAGGTAGATAGATAGATGGATAGGTGGATAGATAGAAAGATGGATAGATAGGTAGATAGATAGTTTAGAATAGATTAGATTTGAATAGATTAGAATAGATTGGAATTGATTGGAATAGATTAGAATAGATTATAATAGACATAGAAAAGATAGATAGGTAGGTAGGTAGGTAGATAGGTAAATAGATAGATAGATAGATCGATAGATCGATGGATGGATCGATAGATGGATGGATAGACAGATAGATAGATGGATGGCTGGATGGATGGATGGATGGATGGATAGATGGATAGATAGATAGATGGACAGATAGACAGACAGACAGATAGATAGATAGATAGATAGATAGATAGATAGATAGCCTACCTTCTCAATAAATTCAAACGAAAGCATACAATACATAGTGCATGGATGTACAAAGTGGTTTCATGGAAGTATATCGTTAAAGATTATCTTTCATTTAAGCATCCCTACCTCCCCCCCCCCCCATTTCCTTTCTTCACTGGGATGAGGAGACAAATGTGCCCGTGAATTGATGCTGCAGTAACTGGGAGAAAGATGGGATGAGAATTGAACATCTGTGGCTGAAAAGATGTATTCATATATAGTTCTTGTGACAAGGGCCTCTTCCGTTTTCAATGTGGAACTAACATTTGTTTCTTTTTTGACATGGTGTCATTGAATTAACAATGTTTTGTGTAAATATGTTGAATATGACATGTTAATATGACATGTAGTAATTATGAAATGTTTGCATGTATACTGTACAAAAAAATCCATAGATAAAGATGATGCTAATAATTGTGACTGTGTTGTTAGGCAAAACTTTTTTAGACATTTTGACTGAGGCAAAATGTGCAAAATATAGTAAATAAACTGCCTAAAACTTGATAAAATTGTTAAAAAAGGCATTTTAGATATAAAACATTCTGGGGCAAAGAGTGTTTTCAGTGTATATACCCTGCAAACACGAACAGGTTGTAACAGGCATGTTTTCAAGCAAAATTCCCAAAAATGGTTGCCAATACATCCTGACAACATTCAATATAGCAGAACACATTGTCACAATGTGATCACATGGACTCCCAAAACATTTCAGCAATATATGAGAATCTGATAATATTCCCCACATACATTACCAAAATATCAGCACAATATTAAAATTATCATTTTAACTAATATTATGTCAATATATGGAGAAAACATTGTCACATCATAAAAGTGTGGACCCTAGAATAGCCTGCAAAAAATATTATAAATAAACTTGTCAAAATAATTTCACCACATGAAATTATTTATAAAATATGAGTTTTCTACAGTCATTTTAGGTACATTTTTTACTAAATATTTTGCCAACATGCCCTGTGCAATATGATGAAAATGTTATGTGTTTGTAGGGTAGATACTCTAGAAATGTTGAATTGTAACCAATCAAGTTATTGGCTGGATATATAAGAAACACCTGTGTGTGTTCAAGAAATATTTCCTTAGAGCACAGCCTATCTAAATGTTGACACTCGTTGTAATAATAGTAACCAATAGTTCTAATAATAGCCTAGAGGTGTGATAAATAAGACAATGTGCAAAACAATCACCCAAACACTATTGAAAGGTTAGGCACAATCAAAATGTCTGAGTCAAAAAGACTATATAAATTATAGTATGTTTGCACTGTAGCTGTCTGTCTGTCTGTCTGTCTGTCTGTCTGCCTGTCTATCTGTATATATGGATGTGTATCTGGCTGTCTAATTGTCTGTCTGTCTGTCGTGCTGTATGTCTATCTGTCTATCTGTCTATCTTTCTATCTTTGTATCTGTCTGTCTGTCTATCTTTCTATCTTTCTATCTGTCTATCTGTATGGCTGGATGTCTGTTGCGCTGTCTGTCACGCTGTCTGTCTCTCTGTTTGTTGTGATGTCTGCGGCAGTCTGCCTGTCTGTCTCTATCTCTCTGTCTGTCTATCTGTCTACCTGTCTGTCAGTCTGTCTAGCTGTCTGGCTGTCTGTCTCTATATCTCTCTGTCCGTATGTTTCATTATATGGGCCACTGCTACTGTACATAATGCCTTAAATTATATCTTAAAGTTTCCAAATTTCTTAATCGCATTCTCGAAGTTGTGAAGAGCAAGGCAGCTGACATAAAATACACGACACACGTGGCGACAGATTGCGTAACACTCTTTAATTCCTGTCACGTGATTGGTGGAACGGGGCCACGTGACATGGCAGCAGCCATATTGGCTGAATGATTATTTTTTTAAGGGCAATTTTGGAGGACATTAGGATATTTTTTTAAGCATTTAGGCTCTGCTGGCTGGCACGTTAATTGAATAACTCTGTTGGAATTAGCAATTGAAAGGAGTCTGGGGTGATAATTGACTCCAGAACAATGAGCTCCTCACAGCCTCGTTTTCGCCCCAACTGCAAACAATGGTTACGGAGCCATCCAGTTTTACATGAAATTTTACATGACATTTTACAAGGAGTTTACAAGGGGACAATTAGTTATAGAATTTACATGACAAATCACCATTCTGTACCAATTATTACTGACAAACATCAAGAATGGTTTTAAAAATCCAACCAAAGCGCATTCTATTGCCCAACAACAGAATGGTAGCATCTTCCATGAATAATAATATTTGAAGATGTATTATATATTAATTCCATACTCATTGATCAACAAACTCACTCTATTACATAGAAAGCAGAGATATGTATAGCTATCACATTTGCATCATTTTTATATCACTGAGTAAATCATTCATATTTTGTAATTTTGAATTATCAACTCTTAATCATAGGAACTGAACTGTGAATATTATTAAGGTAGATGGATAGACAGATAGATAGATGGATAGATAGATAGAAAGATATATAGATGGATAGATAGTTGGATAGATGGGTAGATAGATAGACAGATATACAGATGGATAGATAGTTGGATAGATGGGTAGATAGACAGATACATACATAAATATATACATAGAAAGACAGATAGATATATATATATATATAGATAGATAGATAGATAGATAGATAGATAGATAGATAGATAGATAGATAGATAGATAGATAGATAGATAGATAGATAGATAGATAGATAGATAGATAGATAGAACTATGGATAGATAAATAGATAGAGAGATAGAGAGATAGATAGATAGATAGAACTATAGATAGATAGATAGAACTATGGATAGATAGATAGACAGATAGATATATAGTTAGATAGATAGATAGATAGATAGATAGAGAGATAGATAGACAGATAGAGAGATAGATAGACAGATACATACATACATACATAGATACATACATACATACATAGACAGACAGACAGACAGATAGACAGATACATAGATACATAGATAGATACATATTGACTTATAGCAATTGCTGTTGGCTGTTTATTCCAATGAAATTTATACCCAAAGTGAAAGGCTCTAATTTACCTGCATCGATCTTAACTTGACAAATTGCTAGTTCGCTTCTGGAATGCTGAGGACATAATAGACTAGAGCAAATGTGGGGGCACAGGGCAGCCCATTAGATAGCCTTTGATCTCTCAACTGGCGGAAAAATTACAAGCTATTGTGACAAATTAGCAATGCAGTTGCCACACAGACGCATAGGGTCTCAATAGCATACCAGCCTAGACAATTGTGATTGGGGCACTTGTGACGTCATTACATTGCTGTGATATATATGCCTATGTTATGTTTTACATTTACCCCATAAGTGGGGTTCTTTATTGTTCCATAGACACTGTTGTTCAGGTACCATTTGATGTACAGTGATTTATACACATTTGTTGCAGTTTAATGCACTACACAATTGCAACAATTATTTCTATTATTATTATAAAATTGTATTAAAATTATCTATCTATCTATCTATCTGTCTTTTTAGCTATCTATCCTTCCTTCTATCTATCTATCTATCTTTCTATCCCTCTATCTAACTATCTATCTATCTGTCTATCCTTCTATCTATCTATCTATCTATCTATCTATCTATCTATCTATCTATCTATCTATCTCTATCTATCTATCTATCTATCTATCTACACAGCTGCAACATATATAACTATTTCTATGATATTTTTTATGAAAGGACACCTTCAATAAATTTTGAACTCTAGTCCTGATTTCAACCTTACCGATGATTTTACAATCAATAAAGTTCTATAGCTTTAAATTTCACCTTTTAATAACCCCTCTTAAATAATCTGCTAACTAACACTATAAGTGTCCACTCTTTAATCGCTAAATTCTGAAGTCTAGACCAGCCTTTTTAGATATTGTAGAACGTTTTCTTCCCCTACTAGTCTCCCAAATGAGAGAGGAATTTCATGACCCCACTTTCGTGACAGAAAACCTTTTTAGGCAATTTCAGAGAGTTAGTATGACAATTGGATTGTGACAACACAGGAATTGGGACAAAAGAGAGCGCTACACAGGGTGACATCATGATCTGGGGGCTGCCGCAATGAGCTGCTGTGTGGCCAAGTACTTTGGTTTTGTTTTTGGACTTAATCTAGCTACGTAGAACTTCGATAAGACCTGTGAAAAATCTTTGATAAGACCTGTTCAAATTCCTTCGATAAGACCTGTGCAAAATCTTTGATAAGACCTGTGCAAAATCTTTGATAAGACCTGTGCAAATCTTTGATAAAACCTGTGCAAAATCTTCGATAAGACCTGTGCATATCTTTGATAAGACCTGGGCAAAATCTTTGATAAGACCTGTGCGCTAAATCTTCGATAAGACCTATGCAAAATCATTGATAAGACTTGTGCGCTAAATCTTCGATAAGACCTATGCAAAATCTTCGATAAGACCTGTGCGCAAACTGTTCGATAAGACCTGTGCAAAATCTTTGATAAGACCTGTGCAAAATCTTTGATAAGACCTGTGCAAAATCTTCAATAAGACCTGTGCAAAATCTTTGAAAAGACCTGTGCAAAATCTTCAATAAGACCTGTGCAAAATCTTTGATAAGACCTGGGCAAAATCCTTTGATAAGACCTGTGCGCAAAATCTTTAATAAGACCTGTGCAACATATTTGATAAGACCTGTGCAAAATCTTTGATAAGACCTGTGCAAATTCTTTGATAAGACCTGTGCGCTAAATCTTCGATAAGACCTGTGCAAAATCTTCTATTAGACCTGTGCGCAAAATCATTCATAAGACCTGTGCAAAATCTTTGATAAGACCTGTGCAAAATCTTCGATAAGACCTGTGATCAAAACTTGTTGGGTCTTAAAGGATACATAATTTAAATCTTGTAACTTTGGGTATATTAATATTTTATTTCATTTTGAAATTAATTAAATAAATTGTCATAATTATGATGAAATACAATTGGTGTTATTAATATAATATATTCTCATCGTATCATAAATTTAAGAGAAAAAAGTATTTCTGCTTAGCTATCATATTTATATTACAATACATAGTACCATATTATGTATTAAGTGTTTAAAATGTAGGCTTATATACAGTAGCCGAAATAGAAAGGTTTCTGTCTGAGCAATATCCTAAACTTTTAGTTCCATAAATATCATTGCTATATCTGTCATTGAGAGAAAATCATCGACCCATATTCAATAAAACATATAACGGCCTTCAACATGACTTAGGTGCCTACAATTAGGGCGGGGGCCTAGCTCAGAGGTAGCGCTCTATAGGGTTCGATTCCCGGTCGAGCCTAAGTCGGATGGCTGTTTCATCCTTCGTCTCATTGCCATGGTCCCAGCCTGTCCTAATTAGCCCACCAGGTGCAGGGGTATGGGCCTAGCTCAGAGGTAGCACTCTGGGCTTCCAACCGCTGGGTCCCGGGTTCGATTCCCGGTCGAGCCTAAGTTGGACGGCTGTTTCATCCTTCGTCTCATTGCCATGGTCTCTGCCTGTCCTAATTAGCCCATCAGGTGCAGGGGTATGGGCCTAGCTCAGAGGTAGCACTCTGGGCTTCCAACCGCTGGGTCCCGGGTTCGATTCCCGGTCGAGCCTAAGTCGGACGGCTGTTTCATCCTTCGTCTCATTGCCATGGTCCCAGCCTGTCCTAATTAGCCCACCAGGTGCAGGGGTATGGGCCTAGCTCAGAGGTAGCACTCTGGGCTTCCAACCGCTGGGTCCCGGGTTCGATTCCCGGTCGAGCCTAAGTTGGACGGCTGTTTCATCCTTCGTCTCATTGCCATGGTCTCTGCCTGTCCTAATTAGCCCAACTGGTGCAGAAATACAGGACGTAAAGCCCTAATCACACACACACACACACAGGTGCCTACAATTGACATATCATGGCGCACTGTGCAAATTACCAGTTGTTGAACTTGTAACATCAATAAACATCAATATCACCATTGTTATCATTTCTATGGTAACCCAAAATGCAAGATTATGCTATTGATGTAATTACAGAAATCTCTGCATAGAAAAAGTACATTGATAGATTACTATTTGGTCAGAAAAACTAGTTCTTTGAAGTGAGGATGTTTTAATATGGAGGTTTTGTTTAGGTGTGTTGCTACCATATTGATTGATTGATTGATTGATTGATTGATCGATTGATCGATTGATCGATTGATCGATTGATTGTTAGACAGAGTGATTGGCAGATTGACAGACTGATTAATTGATTGATTGTTAGACAGGTTGATTGGTTGATTGATTGGTTGATTAATTGATTGATTGTTAGACAGATTGATTGATTGTTAGACAAATTGTTAGACAAATTGTTAGACAGATTGTTAGACAGCTTGTTAGACAGACTGATTGATTGAATTATTGATTGATTGATTGATTGATTGTTAGACAGATTGATTGACTGACTAACTTTCAGCTATCTGACGGACTATTCTATTCTATTCTATTATATTATATTCTATTGTATTCTTTTTCATCCTATTATATTCTAAAAATGCTGAAAAACATAACTGAGATTAATAATTTGAAACCATATATTTCAATTGTAATAGTTAAGATAATTTTATGGTAATGCATTCATCCTCATGTAGCTCCAACAATATATTATATTGTACTTAAGTCAGAGCTCTCTCATGCATGCATAATTAGATCATATATTGCACTGAGTGGGTCAAGTATATTTAGACATACGTTGATCACATAAATGATAAATGATTTATCTCCCAGGTCTTATTATTTACTGCTCTGTGGCACAAAGCATTGGCAAAAAAAAATCAATAATACACTACACCAGTGGACGAAAATATGGCAATATAGGTATACTGTAGCTTTGGTTTTATGTACCCTTAAATAGTACAGGCAGTGTAGAAGTGTGTACCATAAAATGAACACTAGGAAAAATCAAAATCAATGAGCGAGTACTACACCCGCTGACAAAAATATTGGATTGTATACACTGATTTTACACTTATATACATGTATACTGACTTGCTATGATATTGATATTGAAATTATAATATATACATGGCCAATTGTGCCACATGCGTTTTCCATGCATTTGGATAAACGCATGGAAAACACATGGTTTTCGCCTCATTATAATTTGCTAAAAACCATGCCTTTTCAATGCGTTTATCCTTCTCGTGGAAAACGCACGTGGCACATTTGGCTATGTATATATATATCGCATATTTTTGGTACCGTTTTATCGATTCTAACACATTTTATGTACCCGTTATTTATTTTAAAAAAATGATTATATATCTGAAGTTGGTTACAATTCTACCTTTGTTATTTTTACTTCCGATTGCCAATAACGAGTGCACATGCAAACTTGTGTTATTATTTTGACACCGTGTATCTCTTGGCACCGCATGAAAAGATTTACTTATAGCGGTGTATTGATTATTTGCGCTGTTTTATTTGGACATACAGTACTTTTGCGAAATGCATTAATGATAGATTTTTGAAAGGTGGATTCACTGGCAAATGCGCAGTCAAATACAATGCTGCTTTCTGTTAGGTATTTTCGTAACATATCCAAGCTGACAATCGCTTGGCGCCTAAGTCTAATTTAATATGCAATATTCCCATGTAAATATACTCTGCCAATATTTCTATATATGTCAATTTAATACGGGATATGTAATAACATTTAATGCAAGACTGATTCCACAATAATATTCTATAATTATTATACCAATAAGTGTGAATTATACATTCTATATTCGTGTTAAATAAAACAGCGTATTATTCATAAAATATTCCAGATATGAAATTATTAACCTGTATCTCATCATTATTTCTGCCTTATCATTTTACATATATGTATACTTTTATTAATTCTAGCTTTTTGATTGTGTTATAACCGCGATTCTACGAGAAAAAAAATTTCATAATTGATAAATTCTAACATTTTAAATCATGAATTCCGTTTTACAAAATTCATATTTATCTTAATTAATAACTTTATTGTTTAGTAATTATTTTATCACGTAATTAATAGTTTGCAACACCTTTAATTCAAATTACATCCTTAAATAAAGTAGCATTTGAATTAGTAAGAATTTAATGATATTTCACATTATTTCAATTGCAATTAAAGAATTCAGTTATCTAAAATTGTGACGTCATTTAGAACTTTCTGCGCACGTCGAACATTTAAAGTTTCATTGTGCTTTTAAATTCAAATCAATTATGTTGGAAATTGTTTGAAGTTTTCATGAATAGCTGGTAGCCATGGTGTTTTTTTATTATTTGTTGAATTTCAACAAATTTCAACATTTCGAGAAATCAAAGAGAATAAACGAATAAATATCCAGAATCCTAATAAAATGAAAATAATTTAAGATAAGATTTTTAAGTCTTAATTATTAATCATTATTTAAGGGAAGCGTGAACAGTTCATGTTATATCTTAACATCAAAAGATTTTAATAATTTCAGAGATATGAAACTGTTATAAATATCTCTATTTATCTCAATTTAAATAACATGCAGCTGCATATATAGATATTAATTCCAAAAGTTTAGAATATACCCAATGGAACATTTTATATTATATAAGATTATTCCTAATAAGTAAGTAAAATTACCTATGGCAATAAAAATTCTCAGGGGGCGGATCCAGAACATTTTTTCACGGGGGGGTTGACAAATTAAAATGGACAACTGAATGTTTTATATTTTTTAAGTTAAAATGTACTTGTCCAAGGGGGGAGGGGGTTAAACCCCCTAAAACCTCCACCCCCTACTTTCCTAAATCCTCTACTCAGTCAAATTCCAATTGTCTAAATAGTGGATTTTCACGGAAGTTTCTTGATATTTCCACCAGGTGGCTGCGACAGAATACTGCAATTCTATTGGCTGGGAAATCTCCCGCCCTTCACTGTGATTGGATAAGGAAAAGTGCATCCTAGCAGCAGTATTTTTAGTGCATTTAAATGTATATTTAACATCTTATCATTCAGTTGGTATCCGTTATTTCCCTGAGAAAATGGTATTTATTCAATAGGTTAGTTGTGATCTTCTATGTCTGAAAAGCAAAATGAGTTATAAGAGGAGAAGAAAGACTTATTTGCACATTTGCAGGCAAATATGTTTATATATATATATATATATATATATATATATATATCCATTGCTTTTTGTAGCCACTTGATGTTAAACACGTCTTTCAATATTAATGAATCTTTAAACACTGCTACAACTTCAAAGACACAACTGGGCCCCAAAACAGTTTTGCTTTAAATAATGGAATCACCAAAGTAGAAATCCTCTTCTGCTACATTAGTGCTACATTTGTGCTACATTTGTGCTACATTTGTTCTAGAATTTGTTCTATATTTGCGCTTAACCCGAGAAAATAATCGTTAAACTCTGCTGGTGATAAATCAGCTTATATGACCAGCTGCCAGAGGCTGACGTAATGATGAGATGATAAGGCTGCTTGGAGTCCACTCCACGTTACACATTTACCCCATGGGTGGGGTCTTTCACTTGCCTCAGCATAGACACCGAGTACAAGGCACCGCCAATTTAACAGAGGCATGTGTAATTATTACATGATAAGGCTTGGAGTCCACACCATGTTACACATTTACCCCATGGGTGGGGTCTTTCACTTGCCTCAGCATAGACACCCAGTACAAGGCACCCTTGATTTTAGCTTGGGAATATGGTTGCTAAAAATTCTTGAATACTTTTCACAGATTAAATAGGATAATTGTCTGATTTTATTTTTATCTCAATAAGCTTTTCTTTATGCACACCATCTTTATGACAATTCATTATTATATTGGCAACAGCTGGAATAATATCCATTTATTAATCATATCTTATTTTTTTTTATTTTCATGCGCTGTCCTTGACAACAGACCAACGTAAGTATGAACTGCTTCTTAATCCTCTCACTTTTCTTCATTTTCTCCAAAATGAAATTTTACACAATTTCAATTTTGCTCATCCCACGCTCTTAGCTATAATTAAATTAGGAATTGTCTTTTTCATTTTCTTGAAATATTCTCGCGATGTTTAATTGGATACTAGACATGTGGGTGTTAAACCGGATTAAAATTGTCAACAAGTATAATATTACCTAATTAAATAATTAATTAACTATGTATTGTTTCATAAACTTCAGATAATCAGCATATTTCATGACTTAAACAGGCAAAGTGATGAGATAAGATAAGATAAGATAAGATAAGATAAGATAAGATAAGATAAGATAAGATAAGATAAGATAAGATAAGATAAGATAAGATAAGATAAAGTCATAAGATAAGATAAAGTCATAAGATAAGATAGTCATCAGATAAGATAAGATAAGATAAGATAAGATAAGATAAGATAAGATAATGTCATAAGATAAGATAAAGTCAGATCAGATCAGATCAGATCAGATAAGATAAGATAAGATAAGATAAGGTAGATAAGATAAGATAAGATAAAGTCATAAGATAAGATAAGATAAGATAAAGTCATAAGATAAGATAAGATAAGATAAGATAAGATAAAGTCATAAGATAAGATAACATAAGATAAGATAATTCATAAGATAACATAACATAAGATAGGATAAAACATAACATAAGATAGGATAAAATAAGATTTAGTCATAAGATAAGATAAGATAAGATAAGATAAAATAACTTAACATGAATTTCATTGATAGCTACAGCTTCAAAAGCTTTGTGTTATCTTTAGGAAGTAAATATAATACATTAAATATATTTGTTGCTTGATGCAGGAATACCTATTATAAACTCTGAAGATAACAATAAAAAAAACTGCCAAAAAAGCAGAATTCTAGACAATTTCTAGGTTATGAGATCTCATGGCTTCGAGGAATCTAATACAGTCATTTTCTTTTCCTCATAATTGCACAATTATTTGTCACCTTGACATTCAGTTCCAACAATACCTCTTAGCCATTCTAATAACCTTTTGTTTTTCTCCTAATTAGAATACCGTGTTGTGTTTTTTGCCTGGCTAATTTGGCCCTAGCTAAATGGCTTTTCCGGCTAATTAGGTGGGCGTCGTGTGATTATTTTGACCCCTAATCATATAGAATATTATGGCCAGCAGCAGTCCGTTTACGTGACTATATTTAGAAATGACATGTAGCAACCGAAGCTATTTTTAGGTCTTATATAATTATTACTCTACATTTTGCATGATATTTGTTGAATAGATTTTTTTGTGATAAATACAACAACTGTATTTATTTAACATGATACAATGAATAACAGGTTATAAACAGTTTTAATTTTCACTATGTGGAATCTTACAATTTCTCTACCCAGCCCCCACCCCCCACCACTTATTTTATCTTAATTTCTTTCTTTCCTTGTCTATAGCCAATTTGTCATTTCATATTTTTCTTCTTTCCCAATTTGTCATTTCATATTTTTTGGTAATTTCATATTTTTCTTCTTTCTCAATTTGTCATTTCATATTTTTCTTCTTTCCAAATTTATCATTTCATATTTTTCTTCTTTCCCAATTTGTCGTTTCATATTTTTCTTCTTTCCCAATTTGTCATTTCATATTTTTCTTCTTTCCCAATTTGTCATTTCATATTTCTTCTTTCCACATTTGTCATTTCATATTTTTCTTCTTTCCCAATTTGTCATTTCATATTTTTCTTCTTTCCCAATTTGTCTTTTCTTATTTTTCTTCTTTCCCAATTTGTCATTTCATATTTTTCTTCTTTCCCAATTTGTCATTTCATATTTTTCTTGTCTCCCAATTTGTCGTTTCATATTTTTCTTCTTTCCCAGTTTTTTTTTTTAAATATTTTTCTTCTTTCCCAATTTGTTGTTTCATATTTTTCTTCTTTCCCTATTCCAAATACAGTTTTTTTCTAATTTTCATTATATTTTCCCCCAGACTATCTATTCTATTTATTTTTGGGTTTTCGATTTTCCTTCTTTTCTTCAATCTTTCATTCTTTCTTTCTAAATTCCAATCTCCTTCACTCTCTTTCCAATTTGATCATAATTCCTTCTCTCTAAATCAGCCAGACCATTCTATCCATTTCTTATTTTTACAGCCAACTGCAGAGAGGCTCTGGGAATGCACTCTGGCCTGATCAAGGATGAGTCTATCTCAGCTAGTTCTGCCTACGACGTGCCTAGTGTAGGGCCACACAATTCCAGGTAAGTTGATTCAAATATTCCAAATATAATCATTTTTTCAATAATGTACTGTTAATTGATTGATTGATTGATTGATTAATTGATTGATTGATTGATTGATTGATTGATTGATTTCATCCATCCGAAGAAATTATCTCCTTAGTGACAATGCATTCATTCATTCATTCATTCATTCTTTCATTCTTTCATTCTTTCATTCTTTCATTCTTTCATTCTTTCATTCATTCAAGAAATTGTCACTATCAAACTTTTACTGTTTGTTGATTGATTGATTGATTGTTTTCATCCATCCATCCATCTATCCATCCCAAGAAATAATGCCCTTTATGACCATTCATTCATTCTTTTTTTCTTTCTTCATTCATTCATTCTTTCTTTCATTCATTCATTCATTAAATTGCCACTGTCAAAGTGATTTATTTATTTACAAATATATGTTACAAGGGTAAAATGTAAATATTTAAAGGGGAACTGCTGAAAAACAGTTATACTAACTGAACAAAGATAAAAACATCACAAAAATAAATATGCTTATGAAGCACAGTATTTCTTTTTTTACAATGCTTTATTGCCCAATTTTACAACGAATGTACGACATTGCAGTCCTACTGTACCAAGTATAGTCCATTCCCACAGGGCCCCATTAAGCGATGTGTTAAGCTATGACAAGAGATGTGGTCTGTGACTGATGTTTGCGTCGGCCATCTTTGACAGTTTGCATCAAGAGAGAGTCAAAATCCCTCCCACGAGGTCTGCACTCTCTTTTCAGAGATAGAATTCCGCGTCTGTACTTACACTTGGTTGGGCTAAAACAAGCGAGCTCCTGGGAGCGTTAAAACACAGGGGTTCCCCAAGGAGCTGTCTGAATGAAACGGCAGATTGTAGTGGGAGGGCGGAGTGTACGGGGAGGATTGTAAAGGGAGAGGGGAATGTAAAGAGAGAGCACAGCTCAGGATTTTGAAAAGGATTGTTAAGTCTTCAATATAATGAAGTAAAAATGAAAAGAAAAAAAAATTCAGAAGAGAGAATAGGGACATTGAGATGTTTGCATGAAAACTTTGATATGAATGAAAGAATAGAAGACTTTAAAAGAATAAACAAAGACAATGGTTTAAAATATAGGACAGACTTATATAAAGAATTAGAAATACAGAAAGACAGACAAATAACAGGAAAACACAAACAGATCGGAATGGGGAAAACAAAGACAAGAGAGGAAAGAAAGAAATTGATAAACTGAAGAAAATATGGAAAGGAAATAACATAATATAACACAAACTTAATTGTCACATTTGTAACAGTCCTGATTTTTGGCAGCCTGCATACAAAAGGGAATTATAGGAAGTAAACAATGAATAATAATTATGGGAACAGATAGATCTAATGTATGTTCATTGTGGCGAAAGAGTGAAACACTGATAGGAATTGATAACAAAAGAATTAACTTAAAGTATAAATCCAATTGACAAAAGAAGGAAAGAGAAACTTATTAGAAATAGAAGGAAAACGACAGATAGCGAAGGAAAGAAACAAATCAGTAGAAACAAATCAGAAGGAAAGTTCATTGAGGTGAAAGAGTGAAACACTGATAGGAATTGGTACCAAAGGAATTAACTTAAAGTATACATCCAATTTACAAAAGAAGGATAGAGAACCATTTAGGAATAGAAGGAGAATGATAAAATGATAGCGAAGGAAAGAAACAAATCAGAAGGAAAGTTCATTGAGGCGAAAGAGTGAAACACTGATAGGAATTGGTACCAAAGGAATTAACTTTAAGTATAAATCCAATTGACAAAAGAAGAAACTTATTAGAAAAAGAAGAACGATAGAATGTTAGTGAAGGAAAGAAATAAAGCAGAAGGAAAGTTCATTGAGGTGAAAGAGTGAAACACTGAAACGTGCATTTTTGGCCATGGGATCCAGCAGACAAAACAGGAACCGGAATACAGCCAAATGGAAGGGATTTATCCATGGGAAATGAAAGGTGCTTTTGGCCTGTGAAATTGAAACAGGGTTCATTGATGTCATGAGACATGAATGGGCCATGGTAGGACATGTTTAGGACATGTTTGGGACATGTTTGGGGCATGGTTTGCTTTTGGTATTCAACACAACATGTGGTTTGTGCATAAAACAACATAAGAGAATTTCCCCAGACCCTTTTCTAGTAAAGGGTTTCCATGCCAACAAGTTCTCGGGGCATGGGGGAGCTCCTGCACTCCACACTCTACAACAGTTCCAGGGTATAGTTTAAAGTTATTTTATCTACCATGTCTTCTTTTACCACAGGAAACCACTATAGATTCACAAATATGATGATGGATGACATTTATTCCAGGACAGACACTCTCTCGTGAGCTATGGTGGTTCCTTGTCTTTAATAGTGTCTATGCTGAGGCAAGTGAAAGATCCCACCTCTCGGGTAGCATGGTGTGGACACCCAGTTTTATCATCTCATCATTATGTCTGCCTCTGGCAGCTGGTCGTATAAGCTGACTAAGCTTCAGACCCAGCACCATTGAAACAATATGAGACAATCCACAATCAATAAACAGTTCAGAAAGGGGTTCGAACCCACATACCCAGAGCCTGTTAAGTAGCTGACCACTTAGCCACAATCCTTTCTTTATCAATACATTATGATGCACACTATGTAACACATGTATTTACCCCGTGGTTGGGGTCTTTTTCTTGCCCCACAACAAACGATTAGTACGTGCTCCATCCCTGACTTTCATCTTCTGCAACTCCCAGCATCTGCAACTCTCTGCCTGAGGATGCACTTGTAGCCCTACACGTGTTTATTGGATACTTATTTTCCCCTATTATCACTCGCCTTATTTTCTCCTATTATCACTCACCTTATTTTCCCCTATTATCACCCACCTTGCTCTAGTGACAAATTGAAGCTTTTCGCTGCGCGTGGCAACTCGAGCCCACAATTGGCTTCGTGCGGGTTCGGATATTTTCGCCTCAGGCTGTCATGTGACCCGCACGACCTCGTTTTAGAGCAGAGGTCATTTTACTAAGTGCCTCTCCACAGGAAGTCAGCATGACGCCATTACTGTAGCAGCATACCATCAGAGACCCCTATGGGAAGGTGATGGAACTAAGAGTGCATTAGTTACTCCTAAAAGTATCAAGGGTTATCCTTGTTGAATTGTATTATAGAAAACTTGTGGCAAACGATGGGTTCCGAAATTGATTGTCAGAATAACCAAACTGACAGTGCACTATACAAAAGTATGCTGTTGCAGCCAGTTTAGAAGTAGATACTTTGAAATGTAGTGACTAGGGCTGTACACCGGTTCTCGATATACCGTTTGTACCGGTACAAGGTTAACGATACGGGTATCGATAACCGTTATTTAATAATAACGATGCAATTAAACGGTATGCAGAGCAGCATTTTCGAGCAAATAAGACACCTCCTGCCAAGATGTTCCAGTGTTTGTGAAGAAAAATATCAGCCACTCTTAATACACAATAGTTTGCAGTTATTCAATGAAGACTGTTCATTAAATTTGATAGTATCTTTTGATAACCTTTTATATATATGTACTAAATTACTAATTTACAAAATTTAACGATATGTATCATGATACGTATCGTATCGGTTTTACTGTATCGTGATACGTATCATATCATTTTAAAGATAAAGGTGTACAGCCCTAGTAGTGACCTATATTATGCTTCAAGACTCAAGACGAATTTATTTGCCTATATACAATAATATAATAATAAGTTGAAGCAATCAATATTATCTATTTACAGTGCTTGAGAGGCCAGGAGGAACACTCTAAGACACATTAATAGTATCATTATCGAGTGCCCTCCTGGTTTTCCGAGAGATCCAAGCAAATCATTATTACTGAATGATAATGGCATATTTGTTTACATTACATAAATGAAGGTATTTGGAAGGATGTCCCTTGTTTATAGAAATCAAGAGTGTTTGATTTCTTCCCTTTGTATGAAGCTATCTACTCTTGGGACTATGAGGGAACTTCAAAATACTTAGAATTTTCAAATGCCATCGCCCTCCCTGGGTAGATCAGTGGATGTGACAAAACATAAAATACCCAGTTGGAAGCTAAACTCCGGATGACGTCATGTGAATTCAGGACTCTCATTGGCTGGATTGCTTTAACCAATGAGAGTCCTGGATTCACGTGACGTCCTCTGGAGTTCAGTTTCCAAGCCCAAGAGGCTAGTTTCCAACTCTATGAATTTGACTGTAAAGTCAACTAAAGAGCAGTCATAGCTGGGAGTCCCTCAAATGAGATACTGCATTGTAGTGTAGTATGCAAGCCTAAAAGAAGGTAGAGGTTGAGTTTAAGTCCGTTCCCAGATACCATTCCAAGCGTTTCAACGTCAGCGCGATGTCGACAATGTTAATACGATGTTGTAACGACAGTGGACTATTTGGACACGATGGGCCGATTTGGAATGCCATCTGGGCCGATTTGGAATGCTATCTGGGCCGATTTGGAATGCTATCTGGGTTACATCATCAGTCCGCAGGCTCTGTTCTCTCTTGAACTTTCTCAACTCCCTGGAGAGCATACAGCTATCACAATCACACTGCGCCATCACAGAGCAATCCAATGCCATCTCAGCCTATAGCCAACTTCCCCATGCACCCCTGGGTGGAGTGGAGCAGTGGTTCAAGGAAGATCTGCTCAGTTCCTCCATGCCGTGCCTGGATTTGAACCCGCGACTATTCATGCAGAAGTCCAACGCTTTATGTACTAGACCATGGCACCCACCCTTACCATCATCTCATTACATCTGCCTGACTCTGTTGGTTATGGATAGATAGATAGATAGATAGATAGATAGATAGGTAACTAGATAGATAGATAGATAGATAGATAGATAGATAGATAGATAGATAGATAGATAGCCAGATAGATAGATAGATAGCCAGATAGATAGACAGATAGATAGATAGATAGATAGATAGACAGATATGGAAAGTGCCACTATCGAGGGTTGATTGATGAGGAGAGAGAGGAGTCCACCCATGTTACACATTTACCCCATGGGTGGGATCTTTTACTTGCCTCAGCATAGACACTGAGTACAAGTTCGACTGAGCCATGATAGTCAAGCTTAGACCAGTATAGCTTTCAACAAAAACAGTGCAATTCTGCTTCCTAGAGCTTCACACATAATTAGATTTCTTTAAACCAACTCTTTTTCGCCCTCTTTCCACTAAGCAGACACTTTACTCTTTCTTTCTTAAGGATCAAAGACTTGCAATAGATCAGTCCCCACTTAACACATTCCTGGCCAGAGCTGGGCTTAATGTAATGACATGTGACACTAACAGGGGGTGGGCGATATAAGGTGAACCATAATGGCCACCTGGCGACACCTAGTGGCCATGAAACCTTCTCACTAATCAAACAGAATGTTGGTAGGAAAGTATGTTTGGTCTCAGGTCCGCTATAAAGATTTATCAGTATTTGTTTATATGCTGTGGATGGTGTGTGGTAAATGAGAGCAAATGGATGAATGAATCAGCAGCGAATGAAGAGTGAATCAACCTGATTCAGGATGGGATTCATCCCCTTGATGGATGAGACAAACGAAATGAATGGATGATGCCTTATGCTGGGAGCATTGAAACACAGGGGTTCCCCAAGGAGCTGTCTAACGCTAAGGACAGTATACATTATGGCCGATGGCTTGTGTATTGGAATTGATGGGTGGATGAATTTTCACAGAGCCCTGGGAAAAGACAACTGGGTGGCCTAGTGGTTAAGGCATTGGCCAGTTAACACATTGGTCAGCTGTGCTGAAGGTCCCGGGTTCAATCCCCAGTCCGGGCACTCTCCATGAGCTATATCTCAGCTGCTCGAAGTTGGTCGCATGCCCACACCCATATAGCCCTAGAAACCCTTTCTGACTGCTCGCCACTGTCTGCTGAGTCGGCCCTTGTTCATATTGTGACGTTTATAGTGAGCCGCCATTGGCTAGTGCTCATAAATGTCAGATGATAAACAATTCACTAAGAGAACATCAGATTTCTCGGGCTACCACCCATAGTAGTATTGAGATATACAATACCTTATAATCTGGAAAGACAGACAGATAGAAAGACGTTGTTCCCGAGACTGAAAGACGGACAGGAGCTTTCAATCGAAACTGTTGGGATTGGAACTATCGAGTTCTTGCTGTGGTGTGGCGTTTATTCTTCCAATGCCGTAGTCTGTCACAACAATATTAAGGGATAGGTTGAGGATTTGTCTTTTAGTATCCCTAATTTTGTTTCTCACTTTTCAAGCAGTGGCCATGTTGGAATTATTGCCTCATTGACCTCTCGTTGTACTCGGATAAAAGTATCGTGACGTCATAAGTAGGCCATGGCCGTGGTGAGTCACAGAGTGCAAGAACAATGGTCAAGTAATGATGTCATGATATATCACGTAATAAAATGAGGTCAATGAGGCAAAAATGCCAATATGGCTGCCGCGTGAGAAGGGTCTCATGATATTAGTTGGAGTGGCACATGGTTGAATTCTAAATCAGCTTCAATTGATGTGTTCTTGACTCCCAGCACACATTAATACAGTGCAAACAATACACATAGGTACAAACAAACAGAATATGTGTGTTCCTCCATTAGCATATATACAGCAAAACCTGTAATATGACTCTAATTCGTTCTATTTTACCCATGTTATTTATCGGGCGAATAATTATTACTTTATCACAGAACTTCGCCAATAAGGCAAAACTATGTCTGAAATTGTCTAGTTAATGGTGAGGTGGTTGGGATGATATGGTTTCAATGTCTCCATGCTACTGGGTCTGAAGTTAGTCAGCTTATATGCCCAGCTTCCAGAGGCAAAGCGAAACATAATGATGAGATGATAAGGTTGCGTGGAGTCCACAACATGTTACACATTTACCCCTTGAGTGGGTCGTTTACTTGCCCCAGCATAGACATCGAGTAGAAGGCACTTCCAATTTAACGTCTCATGCGACAAACATCCAGCAGCTGGGATGTAGCTCATGATGAATGCCCGGGCCGGGGATCAAACCCGGGACCTTCAACAGAGCTGACCAGTATAGATTCATTGAACTGGCGAAATGCCTTAACCATTAGGCCACCCAACTGCTAAGGTAAAATATTGTGGCATATTACAGGAAGGCCTACATGCATCTTAAGATGGGGCCCCACAGTACAAATGTAGAAGGGAATTATCCATAATGATAATTTTGTGAAAACAATACCAAGAGAACTAGAATTCACTGTTGTTAATAGTGAGGTGGTCTTTATAGTGAGGTGGTCTTTGTAGTGAGGTGGTCTTTGTGTTGAGGTGGTCTTTATAGTGAGGTGGTCTTGATAGTAGGGTGTTCTTCTGGAGGGGTCACACTGCATATGATGACCCTAGCTGGCTGTTCAATCAGAATGGCATTAGTTGATTGATAATAAGCCAATCTAATGCTGTCTCCTCACCCTGACCATTGCTTATCTTGATTTGATGGCTTCATGGCTGACCCTGGAGATGCTGCCTCCTGGTTTCCATGGCAACCGCAGGTATCATCTTCACCTAGGTGGCAGCACTATTGTCAGGGGCACACAGAGACTTCTCTTCTGAATAACTCCCCCTCTCCTCTGCATAAGTCTTTTTTCCCCCTCTAAGAAATCCCCCATTCAGCCAGTATGGCGGTATGTATAGAGTTTGGTTGATCACATTTGATGACAGATAGACATGATTGTACTTACAGGATAAATAAGACAGACTAACGGAGAGATAGACTGACTCACTGACTGAGTGAGTGACTGACTGGCTGACTCACTGGCTGACTCTCTGACTGACGGACTATATCGACCGCATGAGACGTTAAATTGGAGGTGCTTTGTACTCGGTGTCTACGCGGAGGCAAGTAAAAGACCTCACCCATCGGGTAAATGTGTCACATGGTGTGGACTCCAAGCCTTACCATCTCAGCATTATGCCTGCCTCTTGCAGCTGCTGTAGCATTGAGACATTGAGACAGTGTGACTAACTGCAGACAAACTGTTGTCTTTCTCGAGTGAGCAAAAGATAAGTTTAACATATCAGCACTTTGTCTTTGTCATCTCACCATTATATCTGCCTATGATGATGAGGCAGACTTACTGACAGACGGACTCAAAGACTACTGCAGATGATATCTTTCTGGGGAAAGTTGAAGGTCCCAAAATAGTGGTAAACATGGGTGTGAAACCTGGCATTCGTTGAGAGTTATCCATGTATATTGTATAATACATTTTCTGTTCATGAAATTGCACTTTAATTTAGGGTTAACATCCAGTAGCACTGAGCAGTCTCCTCCTCCTCCTCTTCTTCTTCCTCCTCTTCTTCCTCCTTTTCCTCCTCCTCCTCTTCTTCCTCCCCTCTTCTTCCTCCTCTTCCTTCCTCCTCCTCTTCCTCTTCCTCCTCCTCTTCCTCATTTTCCTCCTCACTTCTTCTTCCTACTCCTCCTCCTCTCCCTCCTCCTCTTCCTCCGTCTCCTCCTTCTCTTCATCTTCCTCCCCCTCTTCTTCCTCCTCCTCTTCCTCCTCCTCTTCCTCCTCCTCTTCTTCTTCCTCCTCCTCTTCTCCTTTTCCTCCTCCTCCTCATCCTCCTCTTCTTCTTCCTCCTCCTCTTCTTCCTCCTCCTCTTCCTCCTCCTCTTCCTCCTCCTCTTCTTCCTCCTCCTCTTCTCCTTTTCCTCCTCCTCCTCATCCTCCTCTTCCTCCTCATCTTCTTCCTCCTCCTCTTTCTCCTCTTCCTCCATCTCCTTTTCCTCCCCTTTTCCTTCCCTCTTTCTCGTCCTCTTCTTCCTCCTCCTCCTCCTCCTCCTCCTCCTCCTCCTCCTCCTCCTTATCTCTATTCTATCTATCTATGCTCTGTTAACACTGCACTAGGATGCTGTTTGACAAGATGCAGCCATCAGTATACAAGAAGACTAACAGTGTTTTGGTGGTGAAGGGGGCATTCTTAGAACATCTTCTTTATTCTTGATTAGGTCTTCCAGCACAAAGATTCAATTAGGCTCCTGACATAGGCCTGGACCTGCACCTCGCTTCCTGGCTGGCTTTCTGTGTCCTGTGCAGTGTGCAGTGTGCAGTGTGCAGTGTGCAGTGTGCAGGTCACTTTTGGGCTTCTTGCTCTTGGCATTATGAGTACATGAAGCCAACACACATCAACATACTGACTAGGTGACTGACACACTGTCTGTATTCGACCCCAGGCCCAGGCCACCTTCGAGCAACATCCCAGCTGCTGGATGTCGTTCGGATGAGACGTTAAATTGGCGGTACATTGTACTCTGTGTCTATGCTGAGGCAAGTAAAAGATCCCACTCATGGGGTAAATGTTAAACGTGGACTCCTCCTCTCTCGCACCTCATCAATCAACTCCCCATATTGGCTTTAGCTTGCCTTACATGGCTGCATATCTATCTATCTATCTTTCTGTCTATCCATCTATCTATATGTCTATCTATCCATCTATCTATCTATCTATCTATCTATCCATCTATTTATCCATCTATTTATCTATCTATCTGTCTATCTATCTATCTGGCTGGCTGGCTATCTATCTACCTATCTATCTGGCTGGCTGACTGACTGGTTATCTATCTATCTATCTATCCAATTCTCCATCTATTTATCTATTTATCTATCAATCTGTCTATCTATCTATCTATCTATCTGGGCTTCCAACCACCGGGTCCCGGGTTCAATTCCCGGTCGAGCCTAAGTCATCTGGCTGTTTCATCCATCATCTCATTGCCATGGTCCCTGCCTGTCCTAATTAGCCCATCAGGTGCTGCAGAAATACAGGACGTAAAGCCCTAATCCACCCACCCACCACCTACAATTCTTCTGAAGTATAAGATCTTTATAATATGGCTACGGTGCTATTGAGGTCATTCCAACTGAGTCCGACAAACTATCGGCGCACTTCCAAATGACAGCGATGTTTCGGTCTAATTCCAACCTACAGCCAAATGTGAGTTTATTAGTGAGTTTCCAGTATATCAAAGATCTCTCTCTGATAGACTATCTCCATTATCTATGCCTTTATTTTATTCCTCTTTTATTTCAGTCTCTGTACCCTTGTCTCTACCTCAAATAGCATCACTTTCGGGTCTCTAATCACCTCGGCTCTATTCTGGGGATATAAAAAGAGAGCAAATAATAGCAGAGAGCAGAGAGACTATTCTCCTGAGGGACTTAACGCGTAATTACTGACTAATAACCAGGGCGCTCCTCTTTCTCCAGCTGTTTTCTAAGCAACTGGTCAGTGCTTTTTTGTGCGAGGTTGGAGAAACACTCTGCTGTCTATGCAAGACAAATGTCTCTAAAAGACGGATGGGACACTGACATAAACAGATTTAACTGTAGCTGTACAGTGTACAGTCATACTCCAAATAAATGGTTGGACTGACCAAGCTAGACTTCGCTGTTTAGACAACTACTGAAAACACTGCAATTAAATCTCATGGAAGATAGAAGAGATATATGATATACCTCAGGTCACAGGTCCCTTATCAATCAAGCAATCAATCAATCAGTCAATCAATTCATCAATCAATCAGTCAATCAATACATCGATCAATCAATTCTAGGTAAATTCTTCAATTGAATTCAAAATCATCAATTATGATAAGCAATATTTGGTTTATTGCATGATATGGTTTACCATTTATTTATTTGTCTTTTTCTATCTTATATTTTCTCCAGAATAAGGACAGAGAAAGCAGGAGGTGCCTGGTGCCCTAAGACTCAAATCGCCCACAATGTGTACGAATATCTGCAGATTGACCTTGGAGAGGTCAAGGTCATCACATTGGTCGAGACTCAAGGTCGTTTTGGAAATGGGCAGGTTGGTTTCGTTTAAATTACCTAATGAGTTAGTTTTATAAAGAGTATAAAATCATAATATTAATTAAACTGAAATATTTATTTTTACAGTGCTTTGACATAGCTGTTACAAAACATAATTGTTCAAAAGACTTAAAAAGTTTTGTTATACAAGTTTAAATCCAATGAATTTAAATGCAAGCCATGACGGATGCAAAAATGTTTCAAATTTTGTGCTCGGCTGAAGGAGTTGATGAATTGAAGTGCATGTATTATAGTGGACTTTCTAGTTATTTATAAAGATTTTATTCTGAATTTGTAATATTTAAACTTTCTTGTGTGTACATGCATGTTTTAATCTCATTTTAACGTTTGGGGGAGGGGGGCCTGACTCGGTGGTAACGCACTGGGCTTCCAACCACTGGGTCCTGGGTTCAATTCCCGGTGGAGCCTATGTTGGATGGCTGTTTAAGCCATCATCTCATTGCCATGGTCCCTGCCTGTCCTAATTAGCCCATCAGGTGCTGCAGAAATATAGTATGTAAAGCCCTAATCCACCCCCCACTGTTTAAACGTTTGTAGCAATAATGGATTTGTTGCTATGCGTAGATAAGTTAATTATTATCATAGATTAGATTAGATTAGAGCATTACTGGACTCAGGTCCTATTGGACCTCTATGTCCAGATCTCACTCGGAGCGGTCGGTGTGCAATAACTCAATTTGCACAAATAGAGTGTAACTATATACGGAGGAAGGCCGCTGGTGGTGCCTGACCAAAATCAAGACGAAATGAAATTGTCTGCAAAATAAAATGCACGTTAGTCATATATACAGTATTTGTATGTACAAATTGAAATATATACATCTATATTACACATAAATGAACCATTGTCAGAGCCACACACTCTCCACATTAACCGGATGACTATACCGGTGGGCCGCTAATGCTGCCGTCCCTAGTCATATATACTATACTATTCATATATATACTATTCATCAAATGGATTAAAATCATGATTGTAATGTTCAACTTTTTATATTTCAGGGCCAGGAATATGCACAGCAGTACATGTTGGAATATCAGCGAAACGTAACGGGAACATGGATAAGATACTACAACAAGTTCGGCAAGGAGGTAGGCGATGAATTTTTTGTTACTCGTCTTTGGGCGATTGTAGGGCTGACGTTTTGACCTTACGCTCTTTTCACACGGCAGCCATGTTGGCATTTTTGCCTCATTGACCTCTCTTTGCACTCAGATATAGTATTGTGACGTCAACAGTAGACAATGGCCATTATGAGGTCACAGAGTGCAAGAACAATGGAGAAGTAATGATGCCAGAATATATGACATAATCAACTAATAATGAGACTGTCAAAACGCCGTCATAACCTTTATAAACTGGGTGCTCTTCATGAGCTACATCCCAGGTGCTGGATGTCCTTTGGATGAAATATTAAATTGGCAGTCCCTTGTACTCGGTGTTGATGCTGAGGCAAGTAAAAGATCCCACCCATGGGGTAAATGTGTAACATGGGTGGACTCCTCCTCTCTCTCTCACCTCATCAATCAACCCTTGATAGTTGCAAGAACCCCTCGATAGTTGCAAAAACCTGCCTATTAGAGGGCTGCATTTTCCATATCTATCTATCTATCTACCCATCTATCTATCTATCTACCCTTCTATCTATCTATCTATGCTGGTGTGAAATACTTTCTTAGAAAACGTTGGTTGTAAGCAGGTCGACTGTACACAGAAATGGGCTTAATATTTGTGAACTTTAAAGTGAGGTTGTCTTGCTAAAAGAGGCCTGTTAAAGTTCTGCCTTGGCACTGAAAATAGAGAGTACATGCATAATAAATAGATTTTGGTAATTCCAAATGCAAATTTATATATACATTTTGTCATTCTTTTCACTTTTGTCTAAAAGGTACATCTTAAAATGCCATCCATAGCTGGTTTCTTTTGAAACCGTTTCTAGTTTTTGTGATTTTTAATGTCATCAATCACCAGCCATTTATTCAGTCCTTGGTCTGGCATGACTTGAATTCTGACTTGAATTCTTTTGCATACATTTGCCTGATTTGCCTAATTCGGTTCATTAGCCTAATTAGAATTATTCCTGGCGTCAATCAAATCAGAAAAAGTGTTAATCTCATGCAGATTCGATTTATTGTGAAGTTAAAAGTCACAAAACAAAACAAAATGAGGAATTTCCATCCGATGCCGTTTCGTCTCGACTTTTGGATTAGTATTCATGAGGTCCTTTTGTTTATGACATGTCGCCTCATGACGCTTCACTCGACATGACACGTTCTAACGACGTTCGGACATTTGATTAGGATGTCGCCTCGTGTCGTGTCCTGTGAATCCTAATTCTGTCACGTTTTGTGTCACATTTGGGGTCATGTTGTGTCATGCCTTGTGTGTCATATTGTGTCATTTTTTGTGTGTCATCTGGGATGCCTACATACACCTTGTAGGGCAATGTAGGCCTTACAAGTAGGCCAGGAATACTAGGCCTAAATTGACCAAATTAGGCCTAGGTGCTACAGCCACACACCCTGGTGGATTGTCAAGGAATACAAATCACGTGACTAAGTAAATCTCGCCCTGAATCTCGTTCTTCACGAGACATATGTCACATGAGGAAAACAAAAGTGTTTTTCAACAGATACAGTTAGTTTCATTAAACGGCTCGTAAAAATGAACCTAGCCAAAGCTGTCATACCTGGCTACTCAAAACCGGATCTAAAAGTACATATTTATAATATAGATTAATTTCTTACATTTGCCAATGTTTACATTTTTCTGGTGATAAATATAAGCCGACTATTAGCTATAGAAGTGGACAGCAGCAGCTGGCTTCAGCATGTTTAGACCACAGCCAGCTACAGGTCACTACAGACAGCTAGAGTCGACCGTTTTTTTATGAAACTAACTGTATGTATTTTGTTTTAAATTCCATACTTCTTATTTGACTTTATTATTGTGCCTCCGTATCAAACAAAGTGACAAAAATTATGAACATTTTGGCATTATTTGCTCCATAGTTAGCCAAGCAAACATGGCCCACATTTGCGTCCGAGTTCGCAGAATGAGGGCCATGCAGCAGTCGTTATATATTTTGTGGGATTCTATGTGCAGACGGTTATACAGCATTTTAACCTATCTGAATTAATTGTATGCTCAAAAATAATGAGTGCACACGCTATTACTAATCTTGACTCGCTGTTATTTTTCAACAATCACCATTTTCATGCAGTGAATCAGCAATTTCTATTTCTGCTCCCTAAACATTGTAAGTGTTATCACTGAATGAATTAGTCATCGCCGATAAAAACCTAATTACTTATTTTCAATGATGTAAAATGGCACTGAGGTGTGAATATTTTCCAAACTGAATATTTATAATATAATAACCAGCCTGTTGCAAAATACCGCGAAAAATGACAGGACTGCTGCCAGGCTTGATCATTGTACTATGCAAAATAAGAAATTTTTCATTAGGAGTTTTACAAGGTGAATCAATTTCAGGTAGCTCTTTTCTGAAATATTTTTGGTCATATTGTTTTTTATGAAGCTGAAGACACTAAAAAAAAAATTTAGTTTTAGAGGCTAATATAATGATGAGATGATAAGGTTTTTGCCTCTGCTTGTCGGATTCACCACATAGGTGGGGTTTTATATTTGCCCCAGTTTTTATTCTATAGCAACAAACAAACAGTCTAGCACTGCTTGAAACTAGCAGACGCCTTTAATTAGGGGGAATCCCCCTCCAGCCCCCTTCCTCTTGATCCCCGCCCCTTCCGGGGCAGATAGGAGGGTTTCTCACTCTGTACCCCTCGCATGAACCACAGCTTACCCCCAGGGCAATGTCAGCACCCCAGTTGCCCCCTTCACCCCACCTCTCGCCGACAGATGTCGCTGTTGTGGAGTTGTTACAATGAACAATGGGAAGAAAGGGGGTTTCTGAAGACTTGTCATAAGTATAGCTTCACTCGCTAACCTGAAAGACAAAGATAGATAGATAGATAGATAGATAGATAGGTAGATAGATAGGTAGATAGATAGATAGATAGGTAGATAGATGATAGATAGATAGATAGATAGATAGATAGATAGGTAGATAGGTAGGTAGATAGATAGATAGATAGATAGATAGATAGGTAGATAGGTAGATAGATAGGTAGATAGGTAGGTAGATAGATAGATAGGTAGGTAGGTAGATAGATAGGGAGATAGATAGATAGATAGATAGATAGATAGGTAGATAGATAAATAGATAGATAGATAGATATGACAGGGAGCTTAATTAGGACAGACAGATAGAAGCGTCACAGAGGCAGACAGATAGACTGACAATATGCATGATAGACAGATACACAGCATGTATGACAGACAGACAACAGCACACCTGACAGACAGACAGACAGACACTCAAATAGAACTATGACAGCCAGAGTAATAACTCATTGCGTAACAGACTGTAAGTGACAAACAGACAGCAGTATGCCTGACAGACAGACAGGTGAAAGAGTCTGACAGACAGCACAACAGATAGACAGACAAACAAACAGGAAAAGAGGCAGATAGACAAATATACAAATTTGCTGCCACGTGCGTTTTCCATGCGTTTGGATAAACGCATGGAAAACGCATGGTTTTTTGCCTCATTATAATTGCTTTAAAACCATGCATTTTCCATGCGTTTATCCTTCTCATGGAAAACGCACGTGGCACATTTGGCCATGTAGACAGAATAAGGTACTGGTGCGGACCTTAAATTGTATAACATCTAAGCCTGCCGCCATTATCTGTTGTCAGTGTTGATGCTAAGGTCAGATTGATAACATTTGTGATAATGTGTTTTTAGTATTATCCTGAAATATCACAAGTTTGGCTGAAATTACCTTTGGAGGAAAAATGTCTTTAATAATTTTGACACGAATCTCATTATAATGTAACATAAATCTTAACAATTTTTTCTATGTCAATATAAGCGACTCTGAGCTTGTATAATCAATAGATTAATCAGCGAAAAAATTATGAACTGGTTCACAACTGCTGACAGCAAGAAATATGGGGTGGGCCAAAGGGGTTTTTATTAGACACGCGTTCTTTACCCCAAATGGAATGGCCATTACCAGGGTGTAATGGAATGCACAGCATTGCATTATGGGAGATGTCACCCCTGTGGGGGTAAAAGGGAAAACGAATAGGGTGCAAGCATTTGGGGGGGGGGGGCGGGTATAATGAGATGGGATGAGACAGACAGAGGTGTGTAGGACAAAATAGATAGATAGATGTACAGATAGACAGACAGACAGACAGATAGATAGATAGATAGATAGATAGATAGATAGATGGACAGATAGATAGATGGATAGATTGATAGATTGATAGATAGATAAGATAGGTAGATAGATAGATAGATGGACAGATAGATAGATAGTTTGATAGATAGATAGACAGACAGATAGATATATATATATATTTATTACATACCAAATGAGGTATACAGTTACAAAAAAAAGGAAAACAAAATTAAATGTACTATAGATTGATAGATTGATAGATTGGATAGATAGATAAGATGGATAGATAGATAGCTGGATAGATAGATAGATAGATTGATTGATTGATTGATTGATAGATTGATAGATTGTTAGATAGATGGATTGATAGATTGGATAGATAGATAGATAGCTGGATAAATAGATAGATAGATAGATAGATTGATTGATTGATTGATTGATTGATTGATTGATAGATTGATAGATTGTTAGATAGATAGACTGATAGGTAGATAGATAGATTGTTAGATAGATAGACTGATAGGTAGATAGATTGATAGATAGATGGATAGATAGAGAGATAGGATAGACAGACAGGCAGACAGACGTATGGGTTAAAATGAACTGTTAGAACAGATTTAAATACTGATTAAAATGCTTTAAGTTGGCCTACATTGAGAATCTCACAGCTCGGCAACATATAAAAGAGAAAAAAGAAGTTATGAAATTATGAAATAAAGTTTAAACAACTATATTTACTTCGTGGGTGAAAAAAAAACAGCACTTTCAAGTTGTGAGAATTTATCTTACCTAAGATATTTAAAGATGGCGTCAGATTCTCTAATATCATTCAAAACTTTGTCAGTAGCTTGTTTTGACCATTAATGACTAGGAGTTCTGTGTTTTTCATATTGTATTTTGATGTAAGATACTAGCAAAAGATGTCATATAAATTGTGGCTGTATATTCAGTATGAGTCACCCTGTAGGGGGGAATCAATGTCACCCCCTATACCTGTATCCAAAACATCTAGTACTAAATCTACCCTCAGAATCACACAAATCCTATCAGAGGAATTTCCAAGGTGTTCTATGACTCAGCAGTTCTCGCTCAAGATCTCGCTGTACGAGGTATTCTCGCGCAGCCACGTGTTTTCCAGTCATGGCGTCCTTGCCGACCACGCAGCCGATTCTAAAATAGCGTTTCATTCTTTCAGATCTATGGAATTGACAAAGTAGTTTTTATTATAGACAATCTATGGCTATATAAATATATGGGTTTTTTATTGACGACAAAAATAAAATAAATGAATTGGGATCTGTCTCTGCTTGGGACCCTTGAATTAATCAGGATGATTTTGTACATTGGCTTTACTTAATAGCGAAGTTGCTTCATTAATGAGGTCATGTATAATATCAAATATGGGTTGCCTAATGGCTAAGGCATCCGCCAATTCCACATTGGCCAGCAGCTATGCTCAAGGTACCGGGTTCGATCCCCGGCCCGGGCGCTCTTCATGAGCTACATCCCAGCTGCTGGATGTCATCAGGATGAGACGTTAAATTGTCGGTCCCTTGCACTTGGTGTCTAAGCTGAGGCAAGTAAAAGACCCACCCATGGGGTAAATGTGTAACATGGGTGGACTCCTCCTCCTCTCTCCTCATCAATCAACAATCGATAGCGGCAAGTACTTGCCTTAGAGGGCTGTCCTTCCCATATCTATCTATCTATCTGTCTAGCTATCTATCTATCTATCTATCTATCTATCTATCTGGCTGTCTGTCTGTCTGTATATATATATATATATATATCTGTTTGTGTGTCTATCTTTCTATCTATCTATCTATCTACCTACCTAACTATCTGTCTATCTGTTGAATTTTAGTTTTGTTTTGTTTATTTGGCATTTAGAAGGTGCTAAATGAGCAATTATCATGAGACTATGAACTGTGTTTGGTGAATTTTATTGACAATTTATATTTCACATAACAAATCACGTTATATTACATATAGAAACTTTTAGTGATATTCGTGAAAAACAAAACTCAATTTCATTTTTCTAAAAAAAACTTCAACTCTGAAATATTGAGTCAACAAAGCGAGATATCAAATGTCAGTTTTGTTTGTAGTGAACCAGAAGTTCAAATAACATAAATCACAACCCATGATTTGCGCGTTAGAGACGAAAATGTGCTAGTTAGGGCCACACATGTTGCAGCTGAAAGCAAATAATCACATTCAACATATTGCTGATCGATGGAGAAAAACTAACAGCAGTGTGTGGACAGACAGACAGACAGCTGGACAGACAGACAGACAGACTTGGGCAGAAGTATGGGCAGTGGGAATAATTAGATAGATATATAGAGAGATGATAGATAGATAGAGAGAGATAGAGATAGAGAGATAATAGATAGATAGAGATAGAGAGATAGATAGATAGAGAGAGAGATAGACATATGGATAGATAGATAGACAGATGGATAGATGGATAGATAGAAAGATAGATAGATAGATATATAGAAACAGCAATAGATAGATAGATAGATAGATAGATTGAGATAGATAGGTAGATAGATAGATAGGTAGATAGGTAGAGGGATAGATGGACAGATAGATACATGGATGGATGGATTGATGGATAGGTAGACAGGTAGATAGATAGATAGATAGATAGATAGATAGATAGATAGATAACAGGAAATGGCAAGTTATAGAGACAAATGACGTAGAATGACAGTAAGAGACAGACAGGCAAACATACAAGATCCAAAGGCAGATTAACCATGACAGAGAGACAGACAAGTGGAGAGTGACATTTTCCCATTGATTCCACCAAATGCCCTAAAACAACACGGAGACAAAACAAGGCTATGATTGCGCTGGATGTCATCTATGACCTTGACCTATTTACTGTATGACCTTGTGTCTGACCTTTGACCTATTTATTCTTTTAACCTTGACCTAATTTGATGCTGACCCTTATGTACCCTCCGCTGCTGCTGCTGCTGACAATAACAGGTATTTGCATCGATCTTAAAACAATGATGCCTCCCCCCCCCCCCCCCACAGCAAACAATTGCAGAGAAAATAACCAAAATGAAAAGAAAAGAAGTGCAGAAATGGTCGTCATTTTGATAATTGTTAGGATCAAAAGATGACCCATAAAGGTGTGCCTTTAATCAAAGCATCTCAGAGAAGCACTTCAAAGGCCTGAGATCAAACAGGTCTTAATATTCCGCTTATTATTTTCCCAGTCTCCAATTTCCTGAACAAGGCTGTGTCCCAATGACAGGGTTTGACAAGTTCTGTGTCATTTGGCCATGTGTCATTTCGGCATATTGTCTTGTTTTTCTGTCAATATGGATTCACGTTAATATCTATGATGCGTATCATTGCTTTGGTGGCAATAATATTCATGCTTTTGTTTTAGCATGATTATGTCTGAAGAGTAATCATAAAATTACCAAAAAACTCTCAAATCGCCTAAACCAAAATGTTGCCCTCCCCTACATGGCCAAATGTGCCACGTGCGTTTTCCATGAGAAAGATAAACGCATGGAAAACGCATGGTTTTTAGCTAATTATAATGAGGCAAAAACCATGCATTTTCCATGCGTTTATCGAAATGCATGGAAAATGCGCGTGGCGCAATTTGCCATGTACCTCATCTTAAGGACACTTCACAAATAAACTTAAACATTTAATTTAGTCCATGGGGTTAGCCTTAATATACAGGAAATGGGCAGGTGGTGCCATTTAAAAATAAAGCTTTAGTTTTTAAAATTTTAAAAGGCTGATTCGCTAATACCTGATATGTCTGAATCAGGCCTATGTATTGAGTCATATTATATAACGTTTAGCTGTATATATATATCCACTGGCATAATATGTATAAAATAATGAGAACCTGTATATTATACTTCAGTCTGTATATTATACTTCAGTCTGTATATTATACTTCAGTCTGTATATAATACTTCAGTCGGTGTAGCCTTAGATAGACTTAATGAGTAGAGCTAAAGTTATATGTGACATATGTATCTTTACTGATATGAACAAATGTCAATAAAAGTCATATATAATTATATTGAATTTTTGTAGATATTAGAAAACAGCTATTTATAAACTATTGCGCTAAAGTATCAAATTGTTTATTGATTTGGTACTGACATCTATGGTACATGGTCAATTGCGTCACGTGCGTTTTCCATGCGCATGGTTTTTGCTTCATTATAATTAGCTAAAACCCATGCGTTTATCCTTCTCAAGGAAAACGCGCGTGGCACATTTGGCCATGTGGGGTGGGTTGATTGGGGCTTTACGTCCTGTATTTCTGCACCAGTTGGACTAATTAGGACAGGTGGGGACCATGGCAATGAGACGAAGGATGAAACAGCCATCCGATTTAGGCTCGACCGGGAATCGAACCCGGGACCCAGCGGTTGGAAGCCTCGAGCGCTACCACAGAGCTAGGCCACCACCCCTTCACATTTGGCCATGTTGAGGCTGCTGAAAGGTAAAAGTTATTTGAACGCTGAAGCAATTCCTCTGCCAAAAAGACCAAATCCTGACGCCGAAATGACCCGTTCCTAAATGCCTAATCGACTAGTTTCAGTTTACACCAAACTGGTTGGATGTTAACAGAATCCCAAAAAAGACTCAAGTTCACTTCAATAGCAAGATTTTAGTGGAAATTGAGAGTGTTTAGTAGTCATTGTAAGTCAAAGAAATTCACCCAACAACAGCTTCTTGAATCACCCTCGAGTGTAGGACATGAAACGTCTGCCTGTGACTCAATATTACATAAGATTAGGCAACATCACGTGATCAAAGTGTCTGTCATCTAGTCCTATTGAAATCCGTTGCATAACCTGATTTCGGGGAATCAAATCTAATAGAAATTTCTGCTCCAGTCTTTAAGATTCCGCACAAAAGGGGGAGATTTATGAGCGGGTTACAAAGAGGGCCCAAAAAAGCCTAGTTAATGGGGAAATGATGGAATTTGTGGGAATAGGTGCTGAGCCTTTGTTTTGGCCGAAGCAAGAATTAAATTTGCAAATGTCATTATATGCAAAATTTGCCCCATCAGTGGGCTGATTGGTCACATGACGTTCTTTTCTTGTCTCCGCATGTCACGTGATTAGTGTATCCGGTTTGAAAAAGCTTCCATTGTGACGTCATAAGAGCAAAGGAGGTGTATCTCCCCTCCGTAGGGATTTGGAAGTTAGATATTTGCATAAATATTTATGCCTAAATGTAGGAAAACTCAGATCTACTTTTCTTTAAGGCAGCAGTATGGTCTACATGACCAATTGTGCCATGTGCATTTTCGCATGGTTTTTGCCTCATGCGTTTATCCTTCTCATGGAAAACGCACATGGCACATTTGGCCATGTAGTTTTAAGATGCTCGCCTGCTCCTCTGAAGGACCCGGGTTCAATCCCAGGCCCGGGCAACCTTTCATGAGCATCATCCCAGCTGCTGGATGTCATTCGGATGAGACGTTAACTTGGCGGTCCCTTGTACTCAGTGTCTATGCTGAGGCAAGTAAAAGACCCCACCTATGGGGTAAATGTGTAACATGGGTGGACGCCTCCTCTCTCTCATCAATCAATGCTTGACAGTGGCAAGAACCTGCCTTAGAGGGCTGCACGTTGTACATCTATCTAACCCATTTAAATTTATTTAAAGTTTGTCATCAATCCATAGCTATATGTCTGTTTATCTGTTTATATGTCTATCAATCTATCAATCTATCAATCTATCTATCTATCTATCTATATATCTATCTATCTATATATCTATCTATCAATATATCTAGCTATCTATCTATCCATCTATCTTTCTATCTGTCTATCTATCTATATATCTGTATATCTATATATCTATCTATCAATATATCTAGCTATCTATCTATCCATCTATCTTTCTATCTGTCTATCTATCTATCTATCTATCTATATATCTATATATCTATATATCTATCTATCAATATATCTAGCTAGCTATCTATCTATCCATCTATCTTTCTATCTGTCTATCTATCTATCTATCAATCTATCAATCTATCTATCTATCTATCTATCTATGTGATTGACTGATTGAATGACTGACTGACTGAATGATTGAAGTGCTGACTGACTGACTGACGTGCTGACTGACTGAATGACTGAATGAATGAATGAATAAACGAATGAATAAACGAATGAATAAATTAATGAATGAGAGCGACGCCTTTTAATTTCATCGAGAAAATAAGTGAGGTGTATTTCTTATGTAGCAATTTTTTTTTAAACCAGTGTAAATACTACACCCAGACAGTCAGTCAGTTAGTCAGTCAGTCAGTCCGTTAGATAGTCAGTAAGTAAGTCAGTCAGTCAATCAGTCAGTCAGGATTTTGCAGTTTTTCCAATTGAAATCTTTGTTGCTCGAACAGTGACTGTCTTTAAATTTAAACACCTTTTGTTTTGGTGGGGGGGGGGGGGGGGCTCATTTTCAAATGATTAATTGCACCCACTTCCTGTCACGGTCTTATCTATGCTCGTCACATGACTGGAAACAATTGGAATCACGTGACAAAACAATTGTAGTCTCATCTGGAGTCGGCGCAGATGACTTCCGTTGTTTCCATGGTAACCGAATTATTCCTTTTAATGACTCTTCTCCTTGCTTTAAATGAACTCAAATTGAGAGAAATTTAATCAACTGTGAAATCTTGGGGCTGAGCCAGAAATCGCTGGGTGTTGCCTTTTGAGAATTGCCCAAGAAAATGGGAAAATAAAGTCTGTGGTAGCAGGTTTTTGTTTAATGTCTAAATCTTTTATTTAATTCTGCAGTTTAAAGCGAATTATTAATACCCATGTGCTTGGCAATTTATTAACAATGCTGTATGGAAACATATCACTTTGATGACAAATTGAGTTGAAAATCATTTAATTCTAATTATTTGTTGGCTAAGTTTAGTTTATAGTCAATGCAGACACACATATTTAAGATAGTTAGAGACTTTATTTGATAAGATAGTTAGAGACTTTATTTGATAAGATAGAGACTTTATTTGATAAGATAGTAAGAGACTTTATTTGATAAGATAGTTAGAGACTTTATTTGATAAGATAGAGACTTTATTTGATAAGATAGTTAGAGACTTTATTTGTTAAGATAGTTAGAGACTTTATTTGATAAGATAGAGACTTTATTTGATAAGATAGTTAGAGACTTTATTTGATAAGATAGTTAGAGACTTTATTTGATAAAATAGTTAGAGACTTTATTTGATAAGATAGAGACTTTATTTGATAGATAGTGAGACTTTATTTGATAAGATAGTTAGAGACTTTATTTGATAAGATAGTTAGAGACTTTATTTGATAAGATAGAGACTTTATTTGATAAGATAGTTAGAGACTTTATTTGAGAAATATGTGAAGTATATTATAATTAAGTTTATCTACCAAAGAGCTGTTATAATGCCAAACAGACAGAGCCTGACAGAACGACAGCTAGACAGCTAGACAGCTAGACAGTCCAACTGAACAGACACTGAGAGTGGCATGACAGACAGCTAGACAAACAGTTAGACAGACAGCTAGACAAACAGCTAGACAAATAGACAGCTAGACAGACCGATAGTGAGACAGATGGACAGCTAGACAGACAGATAGACAGACAGCTACACAAACAGCTAGACAGACCACTGGCATGACAGCTAGACAGACAGACAGACGACAGACAGAAGACAGACAGACAGGATACGATAGACAGACAGTAATTTGACAGACAAGCAGACACAATCTCAGAGCGTATATATCGACTGAAACAGATAGACAGTCGAATGCGGCTTTAATAAGTCGAAGTCTTAGAAAATTCTCATTCAAATTGCTCATAACTTTTATTATAAAGTATTTGCATTATTCAAAACTTTGCTAACTCGAATTTAAATTCATAACATTAGCTGACGACATCAGTGCAATTCTGTGTCATTGAACCAGACTTGTCAATGTCAATTTTTTCTTTTTCTATTTTTGCTCTTTTATGTCATGACCTTGCATCTTGACACAGCGACATAGAAGATAATCCTTGTTTCTCATTAATCAGCAAAAGCTGCCAGTGATGTTTATATCCCAGGTGCCTGGTTAGGAAGGGATTAGTCGATGCTAAACCCCCCCCCCCCCCCCCAACCCCCTTTTGCAAAATTCCCCCCCCCCATTCCCTGCTTGAGATGTTCCATGAAATGGAATGTCAGTTCGTCTGTGTATAATGCTGTATGTATGTTGCCTGTCAGGCTGTCTGTCTGTCTAGCTGTCTATCTAGCTGTCTATCTAGCTATCTGTCTGTCTGTCTGTCTGTCTAGCTATCTGTCTATCTGTCTGTCTGTCTAGCTAACTGTCTTGCTATCTGTCTAGCTATCTGTCTAGCTGTCATGCCAGTTGTCTGTCTAGCTGTCTGTCTAACAGTCTGTCTAACTGTCTGTCTAGCTGTCATGCCAGTTGTCTGGCTGTCTGTCTAGCTGTCTGTCGTTGTAAATATCATTTCTTTAATATATGTGTGTGTGTGTCCTTTTCTCATTTTGTCCGTTTTGTGAAACGGCTTGGTTTCATAGGAAGGAAGGAAGGAAAATCTTTATTTTAGTGACATGTGGTAAATTACATACATTTGTACGGTAAACAAACGATAAACAAAAGCCCCACCACCCGGCCACCCGGGCCTATATGTCACCTATTCTTAATGAGCTAACATTATTATGCATACAATTGATTCTTTCTCATCTGGATTGCTTTCACCAAGAACTGTCCCAAGAAAGTGATTACAAATACATAAAAAATTATCAAAATTATACCATTAAAATTTCTATCAATATTTCCAATTTTCTGAAACAGCTCATTTCTAAAAACAACATAAGAAGCACTTATCATTATCGAGTGAAACTCGTCTTCAATTTCATTATCAGTACAAAACATACGTAAACTTTCATCTATCGGTATACCTCTATACCTTCCTATTTCAAGTTGCAATGCCAAGATTTCAAATCTGAATTGTGCTATTAAAGACCTTCTATACTTATCAATATTCATAGATACATAATCTTCAACACTTTACCCCACTTATACATGTTATATGTTCTTAACTTTACTTTTTGAACTCCTTCTGTTTCCCATTTCATAATGCCCAGACAAAGGAATATCTGTTCAATCATGAGTTTTGGAAATTGGCCAAGATAAATCTTTTGATTATTTTCCAATTGTGCTACTTGCCAAATTTTTGATAAAACAATAGAAATTTAAAGTTCTCTAATTTCGGATGAATTTCAAAAAAGAAAATACTTCAAAAGATGCAGTAAAAAGTCTATCATTAAAGTTGTCCAAGAATATCTTATTGAAGCTACATATCTGCATAAACTGACATGAAATCGTGGACATTTGTCACAGTTCTCCTGAACACAGTGTTCAAGGTGAAACAGTGACCTTGAAACGAGAGAAAAGGAAACAAATTTAATCTCATTTAGAGCAAAATTGAGCAGACAGCGAATACTAAAATGGCGCCTAAATTGTTCTCTTCCAAATTCAAGGACGTTTTGGTCTATGTCATGTCAGGCTTAAATACAGTCTATTAGAGATAAGTGCGGGTTCACTTAAGGGCAATCCGCCTAGCTATCTGGCTGGCTGGCTGTCTGTCTGTCTGGCTGTCTTTATGTCTGTCTATCTGCCTGTCTAGCTGTCAGACAGTCAGTCAGTCAGGTTGTCTGTCTGTCTAGCTGGCTGGCTGGCTGTCAATCTGCCTGTCTAGCTGTCACAGAGTCAGTCAGTCAGTCTGTCTGTCTGTCTGTCTGGCTGGCTGGCTGTCTAGCTGGCTGGCTGCCTGTCTGGCTGTCTTTATGTCTGTCTTTCTGCCTGTCTAGCTGTCAGACAGTCAGTCAGTTAGTCTGTCTGTCAGTCTGTCTGGCTGGCTGGCTGTCAATCTGTCTGCCTGGCTGTCTGCCTGCCTGTATGTCTGTGTGTCTGTATGTCTAGCTGTCTGTCTATAGCTCTCTTAAGTATACTATACTACTGGCTGATTAGATCCTGCGTGATGCAAACTTCCCAGAAGAGACTAAAGCAATGCCTGCAACTTTGGCTACTGTAAAAAATGAAAAAACTTTTACAGTTTTGAAAACATATTTTTGATCAAAGCAAAAATGGCAGGGTGTGATAAACCATACCGAAGCTGGCGGTACTTTTTTAGAAAAAGCATTTGTCACACGTTTACCTGTGAAGATACTCCTATGAACCTTTACTTCTGGTATGCAAAAGGAAGTTTCCAGTTGCAATACGAGGAATTTTAATGAAAATTATGTACATATACCATATACTAATTCTGTTTTTAGCAGCAATGCCTTTACTGTTAGAGGTCCTATTATATGGAACGGTCTTCCCAGTGATGTTAAATGTTGTGATAACATTTAATGTTTTTAAAGCCAAATGTAAAGCCTATTTTATCAATGTTTTGTACTAATCAACTGCATACCAGTCCTTTTAATTACTTTATTTTTATTATTCTATTTTTAACTCTTTAAATGTCAATATCGGGGCCGTATTGAAAAAACAGTTTTTATACTGAATATGTTACCCTGTATAAATATATTTTATGAATAAATAAATAAATACGTAATGTCATGGTCTGATGCACACACCCCGATGTGATAAACAAAGCCTCAGTAGACAGGAAATGGTCACGCTCGAGTAAATTCACTTTCCTGAGGCCCTTTACCCCTACCGGGTCAAGTTATATATGGTGAATTAACCGCCTTCATAATTTCCAAAAAACATAAGTTGGTCCAAACACTTTTGCATTTCTTTGTGGTGGAGTGAATATACCCCACCCACCCCCCTCCCCAAATAATACTTTTCTGCATACAATCAACTATACATGGCCAATTGTGCCACGTGCGTTTTCCATGAGAAGGATAAACGCATGGAAAACGCATGGTTTTTGCCTCATTATAATTGGCTAAAAACAATGCGTTTTCCATGCGTTTATCCTTCTCATGGAAAACGCATGTGGCACATTTGGCCATGTACTCTCTGTGCAAGGAGGGAATTCTATCTGTGTAATACCATTTTCTGTGAAGTTCTCTGCACAGTTGCATTTTTCTGTACATTTAACATCTACTCTGTGCATTTTCTTTGACACCCGTGTAACAATTATTCTCTTTATGTCTGGTTATCTGTCTGTCTTTGTATTGTCTGTCTGTCTGCCTATCAGTAGTCTTGCACAATATTATGTCTGGCATTCTGTTTCTATCCGATGGTCTTTCGGTCTGTTTGTCTATCGGTCGAGTGTCAGTCATTCTGTTGGTATGTCAGTCTGTCTATCTATCTGCTTGATCATGATGTCTGTCAGTCTGTCTATGTGTCTGTCATGCTATCTATGAGGCTGTCAGTCAGAGTCTTTCGGTTGGTATGTCAGTCTGTCAATCTATCTGATGGATCATGGTGTCTGTCAGTCTGTCTGTTGTTTTTGGGTAAATAAACATTGTTTTTGGGTAAATAAACAGTATTCTGATTCTGATTCTGATTCTGTCTGTGTGTCTGTCATGCTATCTATCAGGCTGTCAGTCATTCTGTTGATATGTCAGTCTGTCTATCTATCTGCTGGATCATGCTATCTATCAGGCTGTCAGTCAGAGTCTTTCAGTTGGTCTGTCAGTCTGTCAATCTATCTGCGGGATCATGTTGTCTGTCAGTCTGTCAGTGTGTCTGTCATGCTATCTGTCACAATGTCTATTGCACTGTCTTTTGGGTTGTCCGGCACTTCTTCTGTTTTAGCAAACCAAACCTACGGAACTAACAGAGAGGAAGTTGGATTGAGCTTTTATTAAAATTGGCCAAATTAAGCAGTGAGATCAGGAAAAATTGCATTGGCCCGGGCTTGATGGGGCTAATCACATTGGTCTGCAGGAGGGGGGGGGGTAAAGGAGGGGTGGAGAAAGGGGTAACTAGAGAAGACAGGAAAGGGGAGATTAAATACTGCCTTGTTAACATCTGAAGAATGCCCGTCTTACGCTCTTGTTTTTAAGTCAGTATTTTTGTCTGTCTGTTGAACCGTCTGCTTGGTTATACATAATACATGTATCCAAGCTTCCTTTATCCATGTCTGTCTTTTATATTAAAACTTCTCACTTTCCATGACAATGTCGGTCTTATATGTGACTTTCACTGTCTGTTAGTCTGTCAGTCCGTAGGGCGGGGGCCTAGCTCAGAGGTAGCGCTCTGGGCTTCCAACCGCTGGGTCCCGGGTTCGATTCCTGGTCGAGCCTAAGTTGGATGGCTGTTTCATCCTTCGTCTCATTGCCATGGTCCCTGCCTGTCCTAATTAGCCCAACTGGTGCAGAAATACAGGACATAAAGCCCTAATCACACACACACACACACAGTCTGTCAGTCTTTCAGTCAGTCTGTCAGTCTGTCTGTCTGTCAGTCTGTCATCCACCCTGCTGTGTCTGTGTCTTCTTGTATATGTCTGTCTTTCTGTCATAAACTCAAATGCTCATAGATTTTAGCTCTATGGCAATGCCATCTCTACACCACTCTACAGATGTATTGTCATTTCCATTACAAATTTAGCTGTTGTTTTTGAGTAATAAAACCTGTATGGGCAGATTTTCTACAGCTATTCTTTCTTTAGGTTATATTTCCTGCCATACCACCCAACCAGTCTGCTTTGCCTAAGAGCTCTGTGCAATCACTCTGGATAGATAGATAGATAGATAGATAGATAGATAGATAGGTAGATAGATAGGTAGATAGATAGATAGATAGATAGGTAGATAGGTAGATAGGTAGGTAGGTAGGTAGGTAGATAGATAGATAGATAGATAGATAGATAGATAGATAGGCAGATAGATAGATAGATAGATAGATAGGTAGACAGATAGATATATAGATAGATAGATGGATGGATAGATAGATAAATAGATAGGCAGATAGATAGATAGATAGATAGATAGATAGATAGATAGATAGATAGATAGATAGATAGATAGATAGGCAGATAGATAGATAGATAGATAGATAGATAGATAGATAGATAGATAGATAGAGGTAGATATAGATAGATATAGATAGATAGGCAGATAGAAAGATAAACAGATGGATAGATGATAGACAGATTGATAGATAGATTGAGAGATAGATAGATAGATATACAGATATGGAAAGTGCAGCCCTCTAAGGCAAGTTCTTGCCACTAGCGAGGGTTGAGTGATGAGGTGAGAGAGAGAGAGAGGATGAGTCCACCCATGTTACACATTTACCCCATGGGTGGAATTTTTTACTTGCCTCAGCATAGATGCTGAGTACAAGGGTCCGCCAATTTAACATCTCATCCGAATGACGTCCAGCAGCTGGGATGTAGCTCATGAAGAGTGCCTGGAACGGGGCGATCAAACCCGGGACCTTCAGCAGAGCTGGCCAATGTGGAATCGGCGAATGCCTTAACCATTAGGCCACCACACTGTATCTCCAGACATAATCTTTCTGTGGTTATATGTTGTCTCTCTATGGGTAGGCCTATACTCTCTCTCTCTCTCTCTCTCTCTCTCTCTCTCTCTCTCTCTCTCTCTCTCTCTCTCTCTCTCTCTCTCTCTCTCTCTCTCTCTCTCTCTCTTTAGTGCTTCCTCTCTCCTTTCAACACAATGTCACTCTCCTGCGCTGGAGTCCAACATCTGAGTCATTTCTAATGTGATTATTTACCGCCAGGGGGTGGGTGAATCTGCAGATCTAGCGGTTGACAGCAATCTTCTGTCACAACAATCTGCAGACGGTTGCCATGATGCATTTGTACTGTAAATGTAAATGTAGCTTAGCTTAGGGCGGTAGTGTAAAGTGCATTTGCAGGGCAGAGCATGACTCCATAAATCCACAACCCCCCCCCCCCCATCTCCACCCCCCCCCCTCCCCCACGTGGCTAAGTCTGTTGGAACAGTCACCTCGTTAGCAAACTGAGGTAGGAGTCCGCCAAGTTGGTTGTTTCGAAAATGGCATTTGTGAAATCGGTCAATATTCCGAAAGTGAATTTTATCGACCAACGTCATAGACTTTACGGGCAGTGACAAAGCGTCATTTGTTTCGTTACTATAACAGTATTATTTGATAGAATTTGGGGACAATGAACTACAATTTGTCGGCTCAAATCTGGAAATTAAAAATTGTTATCATCAAATGCTACAAGCATCATCTCATGCCGAATTGTATATTATCCTGTCCTGTCCTGTCCTATCCTATCCTATCCTGTCCCTGTCCTATCCCGTCCTGTACTATCTTATCCTATCCTGTCCTGTCCTGTATACTATCCATTCCTATCCTATCCTGTCCTGTCCCATCCTGTCCTATCCTATCCTGTCCTGTCCTATCCCGTCCTATACTATCCTATCCTATCCTGTCCTGTCCTATCCTATCCTGTCCTATCCTATCCTGTCCTATCCTGTCCTGTCCTATCCTGTCCTGTTCTGTCCTATCCTGTTCTTTTCCTGTCCTGTTCTGTCCTGTCCTATCCTATCTCTTTGTCTTCCACAGACATTGTATATGACATCGTTTTCCTCTTTGTGCTAAATTTTTATGAACGGGGACATTCATGCTGTTGCAAAGGACTCACTCAAGGGGACCTTTTTTCACCTATGTCTTTCTGTAGTCTCTTTCTACTCCACATATAATGCCTACCTTTCATCATGGATCTTTTTTATCCTTCCTTTCTTATTGCTTAAAAGCTACAGCCGAAAGCCTGGGCTGTAAGCACAGCATGGAACCTGTGTTGTTGTCAAAAAGGCAAAAAGTCAAAAAGGCTACTTTGAGACCATTTAATGAGTCCACCAAGAACGTCATACTGTGCCGTTCTTTATTAGCAAAAGCTGATTGGCAGCTTCTTACTGAGGCATGCTGAGCAATTAGGATGAGTTCAATAAGGAATATAAGACCGAATTCTTAGATGACAGAAGGGGACTTATATTCCAAGGCTACACATCAAGAGTAATGCATATGAAAGAAAAGGCATTGCTCAGTGTTTTGTTGTCTGCTGTTTCAGTGTATGGTGTAAAGATTACAGGCACTGTAGTTGCAATTAGCTAATGACTAGGCCTCTATAAACCAGTGACCATATTCTATATGTCATGCAACTGCTGACTAAACTGAAGGACAGGACAGTTAAGAGTAGAGTAGAAACTGCTTCAGTATGTGACATTGTCATGAAATGGCATGCAATCTAGACTAGTCAAAACGGCGAAAAGTGAAAAGTATGGGTGGGTGAGACGGGCTTTACGTCCCATATTTGTGCACCAGATAGGGCTGATCAGGACAGGCAGGTGCCAAGGCAATGAGACAAATGATGAAGCAACCATCCAACATGGGCTGCTGGATTCGAACCCAGGACCCAGTGGTTGGCAGCCCAGTGTATTACCATTAAGAAAAAATGTTGCTTAGAGACCGCTGTATGAAGTGGTGTGTTCCAACTGAATGATAATATAAATATATATATAGATCATTCTTTTGTATTTTTCTTTTTCTCTTTTTTTTTCTTAAAGCTATTTTCTAAATATTCAGTAAATAAAACTTACCTACTTGTACCGACAAACCTATCCCCTACTTACTTACCTACCTACTTACTTATCTACCTGTTTACCTATCCACCTACCTACCTACTTACCTACCTATTTACTTACCTACCTACTTAACTACTACCTACCTACCTGCCTACTTACCCTACCTACTTACATACCCACTTACCTGCACGTGTTCAATTCCAAAAGTGGCAATGTGGTTAGTGGTTCCTTAGGCAGAGACTCGAGAAATGTGGGTTCAAATCCCTGTCCTTGCCTACATGTATTTACAAGTATGTAGATATTAACTCCAGCCTCCATTGTTATCTTATCATTCATGCTTGTGCTGACACTGTGGCGAAAGCAGATAGGTTCAGTTAGGCTAAAAAGCCAATAGCCTAACTAACAATGTCAGATTTACTGTCACTTGATCAATAACCATAAAGGAAGACAAAAGACCATTCTTAAACCAGATTTTGAAGTCTATCAAGATTATTTTAATCCGTTTTTATGTCAGTGCATTCTTGGAGATTACCCAGCAGCTTATTTATGCATTTTTTGCTGTTGTTTTCATAGTTTATGGCTGCCATGTTCAGAATTCAAGTTGACAATGTCCTTGAAGTTGGCCATCAAACCAGCAATAAAAATACCAAACTAATTCAACTTCATAATTATGGGATTTTATGCTGGAAACTTCTAAACAACATCCAAATTAATGTTGTGTGAATGGAAAATCAAAAGGAGCATTTGGTCCAGGAGGCAATGTGGCGAGAAATTATTATGAGGTTTGTTTGTGGGGGCAACATGTTTGTGCTGGCTGTAAGCATCACTGGCGGAAACCTGTTGTTGCGAGTTGGGAGGCTTCGTCGGGCATCAATCTTGATTAACATAGACTGTGAGATGGTCTGTCTGCATTAAGCCGGTGTTAAAGTTGTCAACGAGATGAGAATTAATTACTCGATTTACGTTATGAGCAAGATATGGGATCACACGACGCTTCTCCGTAATATGGCATCAAAC
>OW028586.1:1495000-1507500 GCA_932294295.1 Alitta virens
CGTAGCTGCTTCTAGCTCACGGTAGCTATAAATGGGCATAGTTGCTTCTAGCTCACGGTAGCTATAAATGGGCGTAGTTGCATCTAGCTCATGGTAGCTATAAATGGGCATAGTTGCTTCTAGCTCATGGTAGCTATAAATGGGCGTAGTTGCTTCTAGCTCATGGTAGCTATAAATGGGCGTAGCTGCTTCTAGCTCATGGTAGCTATAAATGGTTGTAGTTGCATCTAGCTCACGGTAGCTATAAATGGGCGAAGTTGCTTCTAGCTCAAGGTAGCTATAAATGGGCATCATTGCTTCTAGCTCACGGTAGCTATAAATGGGCATCGTTGCTTCTAGCTCACGGTAGCTATAAATGGGCGTAGTTGCTTCTAGCTCAAGGTAGCTATAAATGGGTGTAGTTGCTTCTAGCTCATGGTAGCTATAAATGGGCGTAGCTGCTTCTAGCTCATGGTAGCTATAAATGGGTGTAGTTGCATCTAGCTCACAGTAGCTATAAATGGGCGAAGTTGCTTATAGCTCAAGGTAGCTATAAATGGGCGTAGTTGCTTCTAGCTCACGGTAGCTATAAATGGGCGAAGTTGCTTCTAGCTCAAGGTAGCTATAAATGGGCGAAGTTGCTTCTAGCTCACGGTAGCTATAAATGGGCATAGTTGCTTCTGGCTCACGGTAGCTATAAATGGGCATAGTGGCTTCTAGCTCACGGTAGCTATAAATGGGCGTAGCTGCTTCTAGCTCACGGTAGCTATAAATGGGCGAAGTTGCTTCTAGCTCACGGTAGCTATAAATGGGCGAAGTTGCTTCTAGCTGACGGTAGCTATAAATGGGCGTAGTTGCTTCTAGCTGACGGTAGCTAAATTGGCGTAGTTGCTTCTAGCTCACGGTAGTTATAAATGGGTGCAGCTCACGGTAGCCATAAATGGGCGTAGTTGCTTCTAGCTCACGGTAGCTATAAATTGGCGTAGTTGCTTCTAGCTCATGGTAGTTAAAAATGGGCATAGCTCACGGTAGCCATAAATGGGCGTAGTTGCTTCTAGCTGACGGTAGCTATAAATGGGGGGTTCTGTGATTAGTAATACTGTATAAAGCAACAAGAATGCAATTATTTCCGCGAGCTATTTTGCCCTCTTTGCATAAATGCATTTCGGGCCTCTGAAATGCATCACCCCCCTTGGAAGCATCACATGGTCTCATCCCAACCCCCTAAATGACCATGGGTTGACCACGATGCAAATTGCACTTCTATGCATAAAGAATGCCTCTCGCAAGAATCCTAATTAAACCCTGTAATCAAGCGGACACTCATTAATTGGCGAGTTCTCCTTGAAATCTCGCCGCCTCCGTTATTTTGGCACCCCTTTCATGTCATCACTTCGGCTAGCCTCGGATTTTGGGGGGAAAAATTGGACAACTCACAATTAATGACGAAAAATGCCTGCCCAAAGTATTGGCAAACTTTGATGTGAAACAAAATACTTCAGTTAAACATGGATTCAGTTAAACTCGACTCATTGTGCTTGAAATGAGCAGGGATAGACTACTTGTTGAGATAGATAGATAGATAGATAGATAGATAGATAGATAGATGCATAGATACAAACATAGATACAGAGATAGATACCTAGATAGACATATAGATAGATACATAGATAGATAGATAGACAGATAGACAGATAGATAGATAGATACATAGATAGATACATAGTTAGATAGGTATATAGACAGAAAGATAGATAGATAGATACATACATAGATACATAGTTAGATACATAGGTAGGTAGATAGACAGAAAGATAGATAGATAGATAGATAGATAAATAGTTAGATACATAGGTAGGTAGATACACAGATAGATAGATGGATAGATACACAGATAGACAGATAGATAGAACGATACACAGATAGATAGATAGATAGATGGATAGATAGACAGATAGATAGATCGACAGATAGATAGATAGATAGACAGATAGACAGATAGATAGATAGATGACAAAACTACAGTCAATTAATCTACATTAGTGGTCCTTTGGGCGAAATTGTTTGTAAGATGCCAATTAGTAATAAAATTACTTCTAAAACATTAAGATCTCCTTGTAAGGCTAATTTACATCTTCAACTGAAATGAAATTTGCCTCTTAAAAATACTATTAACAAAAATTAGTTATTTACGATATGAACATAGTCTGTAAATCTGATAATTCTGTATTTAGGTCAGTGACATGCTTTCCAGTGATTAATAACATGCCATGACATGGGAATGTCAGACCTATGCCTAGGGAAGAAGATCAAGGGATTAAGGCCAGAAAAACAGCTGGTCAATTCGTCCGCCAATCAATTCGGCTTCTTAAGATTGGACACTGTATCTGTGAGGATTATTCCAAGGTCATTTGGGCTTCCGAGAAGATCTAGGCCAAGAGTAATCTTCTAAACAATGTGGCTTAAATCTCAGGGGTACTACAAGGATCTGCATGAATATGGTTCTTGGTAATATCAATATTTACATGTGAAGTTCATACAGTGAATGCAGTGGGACCTGCTAAATATAACAAACTATACGAGGACTGTAAAACTAAGAAGGTAGGGGCTTATATGTAGCTCAGTCATAGAACGCTGGGCTTCCAACCCCTAGGTCCCGGGTTCAATTCCCAGTCGAGCCTAAGTTGGATGGCTGTTTCATCCATCGTCTCATTGCCATGGTCCCTGCCTGTCCTAATAAGCCCATCAGGTGCAAAAATACAGGACGTAAAGGTCTAATTCATTGCCATTACCATATAAATGTGTTTCGTTATATGCAGATCTGTAAAAGAAATGCGAAAACTGTTCCGGGACGATTACCCTGTTATAATCAGACTTCCACTGTAAGCATACTCATTATAAAGATTCATACTTATGAGATGATCTCAAATGTTGATGAACGTTTTACTACATGGCCAATTGTGCCACGTGCGTTTTCGATGCGTTTGGATTAATGCATGGAAAACGCATGGTTTTTGCCTCATTATAATTAGCTAAAAACCATGCGTTTTCCATGTGTTTATCCTTCTCATGGAAAATGCATGTGGCATATTTGGCCATGTACAGACTTGGAACAAGATATTTAAGTTGGCCACTACAGCCTTTGTTTCTGTTTTGGCTATTAAGTTATAGAGCATTAATTCTGGGTGCGTGGGTTCAAACCCCATTCCCTGCACTGTTTTAAAGTCAACATCAACCTGTCTCTCATCCAAGTGCAGACACAGTTGGACCCTTATGCTTTCCTGTGGTAAAGGCAGATATTGTGGGAGCTGAGTTAGGGCAAAACGCCTTGCACAACTCCCATCAGAAAATGATTAAACAGTGCAAATCATGCAAAGTTCACCTCTCTTGACTCCAATGGTCTAGAATTTTTGAATAAACCATTGCCCATATTTTCTCTGTTATATCAACTACTGGGTGTTGTAATTTGTTCTTTAAGGGTGGAAGGCCATTTGAGGGGTGAATTACAAAACCCTCTTGAGCAGCAGCTGACATCAATAATCTTCTCAATCTCAAGTTTACCCCTGAGGGCTCCTCCAGGCAGGGGTGTTAATGGGCAAATTCACCCTCCCGAGGCACTTCTGGGGGTTTTTACCCCTTCAAGATGTCTCCCCTTACCCCACACCCTGCCCTGTCAACAGGGTAATGTAAACGGATCAGAAAATCACCCCGGGGTAAAACTACAAACAAGAAAAGCAAAAAGGTTGAAAGACAAGATTCCTGCCTTTGTTTTTTTGGGTGTGCTAAGAATTATTAGATCATCGTCATCATCAATTATTTAATTGGATTGTAATATCTAAGATGAAAGAAGCACAAATATGGACAGCAAAACTTGCTTACTGACTGACTGGCTGGCTGACTGGCTGACTGAGTAACTGGCTGACTGAGTAACTGACCGAGTGGCTGACTGACTGACTGCCTGAGTAGCTGACTAACTGATTGGCTGACCGAGTAGCTGACCTAGAAGCTAACTGACTGACTGACTAGCTGACTGAGTAGCTGACCTAGTAGCTGACTGACTGACTGGCTGACTGACTAGCTGACCGAGTAGCTGACCGAGTAGCTGACTGACTGATTGGCTGACTGACTAGCTGACTGAGTAGCTGACCTAGAAGCTGACTGACTGACTGGCTGATTGACTAGCTGACTGATTGGCTGACTGACTAGCTGACTGATTGGCTGCCTGAGTAGCTGACTGACTGACTGGCTGGCTGACCGAGTAGCTGACTGAGTAGCTGTCTGACTGTCTGACTGTCTGAATGACTGGCTGACTGACTGGCGGACTGACTGACTGATATCAATCAGAGTTACTGTTAAACTTTTAGAGGCTAGAAATTGGGCCACAGTTGCCCTAGAACGAAAATAGCCTACCATTTATTTATTTTTTTTTTTTGGTGTTTTGTGATTTGAAACAGGTTTTAAGGCAAGTTACTCATTACGAGTGACAGGCGAAATATTAGATCGGTTAAAGCAGAAATGCCATCAGCAATCAGATCAGGGCAACAAAATGATGAAACAGCATGGTAAATATTTGGAAACAAATTGCAAATCATTCATAAAATGCAGCAAAAGTGTGAATATGAGAGAAAAGTATTCCGATCATTCATATGTCTGGCCTAGTGGTTAAGGCATAGAGTCTTTTCACTGAACAGCCCTGAATTCAGCAAGACATAAGTCTTTCCTCTCCTCTTATTACTCATTTTGATTTTCAGACACAGTAGGTAATAACTAACTGATTCTTCCACAAATATAACTTTCTCAGAAAAAAAAACAAACATCAACTAAATGATGAAGTGTCAAATATGCATTAAAATGCACTTAAAATACTGCTGCTTGGATGCAGTTTGCATCAGCCAATCAGAGTCAAGGGCGGGAACTTTTTCAGCCAATGGAATTGTAGCATTCTGTTTTGGCCACCTGGTGGAAATACAGAGAAACTTCCGTGAAAATCCACTATTGGCAGATATTCGGAGGGTCCTTGGGTTCAATTCTTAATGAGCTATCTTCATTAGCAACATCTCTGCTGAAAGGTTGCCTGCTTGAGACGTTAAATTTGAATTTAAAATTCTGATGCCTATGCTTGGACAAGTGAAAGACCCCGCCCATGGGGTAAATGTGTCACATTATGTGTACTCCAAGCTGCCTTTTCATCTCATCATTACATCTGCCTCTGACTGTTTACTAAATCTCTTACAATCAAGCCTTTCTTGGAATAAAAAACAAACCACAATAAGATAAGATAATAAGATAAGATAAGATAAGATAAGATAAGATAATATGAGATGATAAGACAAGAGATAAGATGAGATGAGATAAGATAAGGTTCATAAGATGAGATGGGATGAGATACGATAAGGTTTAGTCATCAGATGAGATGAGATGAGGTTTAGTCATAAGTTGAAATGAGATAAGGTTTAGTCATCAGATGAGATAAGGTTTAGTGAGATGAGGTTTAGTCATAAGAGATGAGATGAGGTAAGGTTTTGTCATGAGATGAGATATGATATATGATATATATTCTATAAAGTCATACGTAAGAACAAATAACATAAGCAGAAGCTTTTGATCGACTGAAATAAAACGATGTGACAAATGAAATATATACATAAAAAAGCAGATTAGATTAATATATAATAAAAGAAAGTAGACAAATAATGAGTGAGTTCACAATTTATATTTGGTGGGCTGTTCCCAGTGGGTTTTCTATGAGGAAGAAAGTCAAGTATGGGATATTTCGTGAATTATCTTCTCAGATACTTGTCAGATCAGTTTCTTAATAACCAGTTTGTAGTTGTTGGGAGTTCAGTTAGCCCTGTGTTGCTCGGATTTGCCCAAATGAAGAACTCGTTTGATTAGCTTCAGTCTGATGCCTGTGACACACAAATAAATCCGGCAGTAATTTGCATTTCACAACCAACAAGCTCGTCTTCTTTCATAACCATTGTCATTTCACGCCAGGGTTCCCCCAGACCTTTGATTTTCAGCCAATGTTTCAAAGAGTCACCACTGACAGGCCAGGGGTCTGATTCAAAGCGTTGGGTGTCTCAGGAAATGTGATGGGTTTGTTTTATTGGTAACTGAATTGAAGTGAAACTACACAATTTTGTAACTTTAATGTCAATCGTAAGACCGCTTCTAAATTAAATCCTCTAAATTGAGGCAAATATCCCATATATGGCATTATTGATAACTGTGGCAAAATTACTTGTTCAAGTCAGTAGGCCTGTGCCTTTAGTTTTTCAATGTGATTCTATGATTAGGTCATAGAAAGTGGATTTTTTATATCCCAAGATTTTTTTTCATTTTTTCTCATATTAAAGGGGAACTAACCCCTTTTGCACTTTACCTCTCAGATTTTAGCTTGGGTCCATAGAAACAATTCCATGCTATTCATAACTTGTATATGTGCCCTGGTAATGAAATATCCTGCATTTATTAGCTCCGTGTTGTGAACTACGGAGGCCGCCATTTTTTAAATTCCTGGTGTTTTGCACTGACCGGAAATACGTCACTGTTGTACTATTCAACTGGTGAGAAACTGTCAGCAACAGTTTAGATACAGTTAATTGCACTTTCAGAGCAGTTCTTACTGAGTGTCAAGTAATTGCCATTGAGACAAAGCAATTAGACAGAGAAAGAAAGAATTTATTAGATCAATGTTAAATAAAACAAACAAAAGCAGCAAGAAACAACTATTAGCAGAAAAATAAATTAAATAAAAGTCAAAATACATATGATCTAATTACCTTTGGTCAGGAGACATCCAATAAGTTCTTATTTAAAAAAAAGGCTCACGTGGATGTCCCCTAAAAACTCATATTTAAAAAAATACATATTATTCAATGAAAAAAAAATAATAATACATTTATATATAAATAACAAGATCTAAATCTAAGAAATAATGATGGGATGAAAATTAAAGTATGGAAGACAAATTGCAAATTTAATAAAAAGTTTACAACAGGGATCAGTTCTTAATTGTGATTGTTTTGTTGAAAATGAGTTTTTGATATTATATTTTATTTTAAACTAGTAGGCCTATATTAAATGTTTCTAGCAATGCAACATACATTTGAAAAAAGCTCATTGCAATCAATGCAATAATTATGCTGTATTCCCAAAAATTGCAATTAACACCCTTCATGTTGTTGTGCTGTATGTTCTTGTTATAATTGCAATGAACAATGAAACGGCTTGTAATCAACAGGATTATGAATTGATTCATATGGCTGAATGCATATATATGGCCTAGCAGTGTACATAAGTGACGTCACTGTCTTGTGTGCCGTGTGCAATAATGGTGGCCCCCATCATGTCGGCGGTTGGTGCAAATTGCACTTTTAATTGGCTTGAAACGATGTCAAACCAGCCATTAAGACATTTCCTTTCACACCAATATATTATTTAACATCTAATTGAACTTTTGAAATTAACATATAAACTTCCATTAGTTCCCCTTTAAGCATAGAACAGCGCAAAGCAGAAATATTAGTGATAAGTCAACCCCAAAATTGCTACCGAATAAAATACTGTCTTTTTGACACGATGGTAATTTTTGCCTTCTCATAACTATTATTACAATTTATCTTGATTATAATAATAAAATATTCAAAAATTATTAAAAAGGAAATATACAGCGCTCAAAATAGTCAGATATTTGACTTATTGCTGACATTTTCTGACCGTTTTGTGCAAAAAAAAATACAAAAAAAAATGGGTGTGTGGATATTAGGGCTCGGTGATTATCGACGATTATCGATTAATCGAATCGAAAATCTGAAAAATTATATTCTCGATTTACTGATTTGTAACCTCGATATCTTTGCGCGCTATATTATCGTCTGTTTTGCCGTGAAGTCCGCCAAGTGGCCACGGTTGGCATGTGCTGCCACCTGAACTGAAGGCACTAATGATTCATATAAAAATTTATATATTTTGGTATAAATGACCTATGTCATTGACGTAGCACAGCATTAACACTTTGTGTGGGTTACATTAAATAATCGATTATTAATCGATAATCGGTTGCCAGAACCCCCGATTAATCGATAACAAGAATTGAACCGATTCCTGATTAATCGATTACAAGAATTGAACCGATTCTAGCACTTTCGAACAATTTTTCTTAAAAACCTACACTCTTCTAATTTCAGATGGCCTTGTGTCATACAACATGCGACAAGGCGACATGCGCGGAACTGAACTCCAGCTCTTCGACTTCCGTTACGACGGAACGAATTACGACGACCATTTAGTCGGTGGTCTCGGACAACTGACCGACCTCGAAGAAGGGATCACCAACTTCCGTTTGGACCAAGATGCAACGGGAAAGAAAGGATACGAATGGGTCGGATGGAAGAACGATTCGATGCACTCCGGTCCGGTCAAGATCTACTTCAACTTCGATTCAGTCCGCAACTTCAGCTTTGCCCGAATCCACTGCAACAACATGTTCACGAAAGGCATTAGGGTGTTCGGAATGGCCAAGCTCTATTTCAGGTGGGTGTATTTTCACCTTTTTTGCGCGGCAGCCATGTTTGCAATTTTGCCTCATTGACCTCATTTTGATTACGTCTTATAATTATGACGTCATTAAATCTCCATTGTTATTGCACTCTGTGACCTCACCAAGGTCATTTTCCACCGATGACGTCACAATACTATATCTGAGTGCAAAGAACGGTCAATGGGGCAAAAATGCCAACATGGCTATTCTGTGAAAAGAGCTAAATGCTTTGGTTGTAAACTGTATTATTTAGTTCAGACAATTTATCAGAAACGTGACGAAGAAAAAAAATGACAACCTTACAAAGAAGGAAAGCTGATTACACGAATTCTGACACAGACATCAGCTCATTCAGCTACATATTAGTTTAAATGGTTAACTCGACAACATTAAACTTCGCCACGACATCGAGATTCGCCACTCCCCTAAAACATGGTCGTACACATTGCAAGTTGATGGTTGTTACAAAACTAATTGTTCATATTTTTCGCAGTCTTCTTACACTGTGGCAGCCATCTAAGAAGTGTGTATTGCAGTTTATGGCGAATTTCAATGTCGTGGCGAATTTCAATGTAGCCGAGTGTAGTTAGTATGTAAATACGCTGTAACGGTCATTGTTGTCCGACAAAGATAATTAGTCATATTATTGTATGTTATAGAGCATTCAAAATGACTACATTTCACATATAAGATTTATGGAAGTGTTCATGTGATGTCATGCAGTTTTAAGAAGCTCTGGCCAATCCCGAAGTTTGTTGCTTGCCCAAATAATCGTTAATTCCAGGGAGGGTCTTAAAAATCCAATGTGGGCCAGAAGGTATTGTAGCATGTTTTAAATTTAAAATATTTAATTGCCCCCTCTCCACCCACTAGTTCACTGCTTACTTTGAGCCCACACTTGCATACATCACATGGTCAGTTGTGTTGGGTTGCTTGGACTCAGTTAGATTGAACAAGCAGTAACTACGAAACACTATTTCTTTGGGTTGGAAGCCTGGAAGGTTCCTTTAAAGCAAAGTCAAGGTAGACAATGTATTTAAGATCCATATTTTCCCCCACATTTGTCACTGCAAAAGTACAGAACCTCCCAGGCTTGCTTTAACGCATGAAACGGGACTTCTCCTAATTTCACCACTGCAGCATGGTGGCAAGATCTGTCTTAATTGATTTCATGTTGATAATGCAGCGAGAAGCCACCTAACCTTGAAATGTAATTAACGCAATCAATCATTGTGATCACCAGTAAAGACCAAAATGAAATTGCTCATAGATCAATCACTATAGTTATCGAGTCCTTATGAATGGCCGGGTGCAGAATTACATGGTGCATGTAGATGGTCAGTCTGTCAGTCTATCAGTCTGTCAGTCTGTCAGTCTGTCAGTTTGTCAGTCTGTCAGTCTATCAGTCTGTCATACTGTCAGTCTGTCAGATTGCCAATTCGTCAGTCTCTCAGTCTGTCAGTCTTCTAGTCTGTCTGTGGCCCATATTCTTCTCTCTATCTTTCTACTTGTTTTATACTGAAATGAGGTCTGACTGTTCATCTGTCTTCATGATGTAGGGCCAAAAATATATCAGCAACTGTCTGCCTGGCTAATCTAAGAGCAAGGGCTTAGCTCAATGGTAATACACTGTGCTGCCAACCACTGGGTCCTGGGTTCGAATCCAGCCCATTTTGAAAGCTTGCTTCATCATTTGCCTCATTGCCTTGGCACCTGCCTGTCCTGATCAGCCCTAACTGGTGGGAAAATATTGGACGTAAAGCTTGTCTCACCCTGTCTGTTCGATATATGTTTTTTCCTGTCGTCTTGTCTTTCTTTTTGACTATACATTTGCCAGTCTTCCCCTTTAGAGTATCTCTTTATTTATCACAATTTCAGTCGCTATGCCTTGCTGTCTGTTTCTTTCTCTGCCTTTCTGTATCCAATGCACTAGGCAAAAATCATTTTCTATGACTGGCTGGGTGGAGAATTACATGGTACATGTAGACGGTCAGTCTATCAGTCTGTCTTCCTGTCTGTGTCCCATGTCTTTCTATCTGTCTACTTGACAGCATTTTCCCGTCGGCAAAGATCGCCGTGCATGGGAGCTGGCACAGCAACCTTTGCCCTGAATGGCTATAATTTGTGTGGTTATTTCATCTAGTGGCAACAGAAACCTATTGCCCAATCAGAGAAGGCCTTAGAAAGCACTACCATATTTGGAAAATGGTGTCCTAGCGTCATGGTTAATTGGCATAGTCTGATTGGCCAATATTCATATTTTTTCCACCAGAGGACAGCACCTGCAAGCTCTTCCATTGGAGCAGCTATGACTATTGCCAATATCATATCCACCATATCTGTCATGTATATTCTTTTTATTTTCCAGTGTTGGTGAAGATTTCTACCAAGAAGAGCCAGTAGTGTTCGAATACATGAAGGATTCCTTGATAGAGTATGCCAGGAGGGTGATAATCCCAATTCCCCACAGGGTGGCCAAGAAGATTAAAATGGAACTCTACTTTGCCGCCAGGTGGATCCTCATTTCCGAAGTCAAGTTTGAATCCGGTAGGTGGCTCTCCTGCTATTTTGTATAAAAAAAACATAAATTTATAAAGTAAAATCTGAACCTTGTTGAGGGTGTTTGTGCTAAAAATCTGGTTTTAAAGTGTATTTAAAGCAAAATTAAAAATACAATTGATGTACTTGATTAAAAAAATTTGAATCTTTTTAAATTTGAATTAAATCTGCTTAACTTCAGGATATTTACTGTAATAAATCACATTACAATACAATATAACCACAACTTCTCTTTTGTCTATTTTCAGAACCAGTGAAAAAACCAGTTCCATTTGAACTGCCCCCACAAGACAGAATACACCCAGATCCAATGACCAGCACCACCCAGGCAGTGCCCACAATAGCAAGTACTTCCGCTGCATTGAGGTCACCCAGCACCACTGAGGAAGCTGCCCCAGTCCTGAATGTCATTCCCCAACACAAGTCAAAACAGCCTGAGGATTACAAAGAGGAAAGGAGGCAGGGATTTGTTCCTGTTGGTAAGTAATTGAAACCTTTCGTGAGCATCACCCCCAGCTGCTGGATGTCGTTCGGATGAGACGTTAAATTGTCGGTCACTTGTACTCGGTGTCTATGCTGAGGCAAGTAAAAGATCCCACCCATGAGGAAACTGTGTAACATGGGTGGACTCCTCCTCTCTCTCTCTCACCTCATCAATCAACCCTCAATAGCGGGCAAGAACTTGCCTTATAGGGCTGCACTTTCCATATCTATCTATATATCTATCTATCTATCTGGATTGTGATTATTGGATGTTTTTTTTTTGCATTATATTATCCCATTGCCATACTGGGTCTGAAGGTTAGTCAGCTTATATGACCAGCTGCCAGTGGCAGACATAATGTTGAGATGATAAGGCTGCTTGGAGTCCACACTATGTTACATGCAGACAAGTATCCCATGGGTGGGTTCTTTTACTTGCCTCAGCATAGACACCGAGTACAAGGCACCACCAATTTAATGACTCATGCGATCGACATGCATCTCACGAAGAGTGCCTTTTCAGAGATCAATGAAAGCTGAATAATGAATACCTCTTATCTTATCTTATCTTATCTTATTTTATCTTATCTTATCTTATCCTATCTTATCTTATCTTATGACTAAATCTTATCTTATGACTAACTCTTATCTTATCTGATCTGATCTGATCTGATCTGATCTGATCTGATCTGATATAGCATTATATTCATTAAATTTTCAGAAAAAAAAAAACACCAAAATTGAAATCTAAATGTTTGTTTCTGAGTTGGTTTTCCATCACACTTAACCCTGTGCTTGTTACCCTTCAGAAACCCCATTAGAGGAGAGCAATGCTGTTCCAAGGGGTGCTATAATTCACCCCGAACCCCATGGTGAGAGTGGCATGCAGGAAGAGCACATTGGGATCATCATAGGAACCCTTGCTGCCTTGATT